>OX451407.1:11806918-12008129 GCA_949629135.1 Eremobia ochroleuca | reverse complement strand
AAAAAGAGAACTAAAGAACTAAAACAAACCCAACTTCTAGACAAGTCATATAACAGACACAAACAATACAGTTATTAACTCAGAACAATAAAATAAATATTAAACGCCAGTGCATTGAACTCACCTGCCAACACGGAATACTGAGAGAATTTCTTCTACAAACTTTGCTTTATAAACAAAATTAATTTCATAGCGTGGAAGAAAAGTAATACCTTTGTTAAGCAGAAAGAGAAATATCAAATTGAGCAAATGTTAGCATTTCTTGTTGAGATTTCAGTGAATGAAGTCAAATTTCTTTATTTTCCTTTTTGTACTGACAGTTGCCAGTTCTTGAAAGTGGGTCAGAAAAACTTGTTTGACAAACTGCCGTGAGATTCTGTAACCATCTCACCGTGAAAACTTGGGTGAAGTGAGCGTGGAGTGAGCTGTCATTAGGGATTAACACTATTGACACTGGTCACTTCAAGCTCACTTCACTTATGATTTCACGGTGAGATTTTTACAGAATCAAACGGCTGTTCAGCTAATTTTGCTTCAGTTAAAAAGGTATTTACTTTGAAGACTAACTATGGCTTCTTCATCTTCGTCTTAGCGTGTCGTTGGCAATCTAAATGGACTCGGCAGAGAATTTGGCTACGTGTGTGGCGTCATCCCTCGTGTCCATCATTTCCTGTAACATACAGCTGACAGGACACGCAGGACACGATACTAAGTGTCCCATCGTTTGTGGAACAGCATGTCGATTCTGCAAAATTCTCACCGTGGCAACATGCGTGAAGTGAGCTGTCAGTGTCATCCCACTGATGCTAGGGATTGACCAAGCAAACATTTACAATCATAATCGAGATTTTAATAATATTTTATATGCTAATTCTATTGATTATAATAAATATTTTCAAAGTAGTATTTTATTTGTCAAAACATTACTATTTTGTGGGGTTTTACGAGTAAAATAAAATAGAAAAACAGAAACTCAGTCAGAATGACAATTTTGTTTTTATTTTCCTAGATTTTAACCCCACAAAATAGTAATGTTTTGATAATTAAAATATTAGCTTTTAAAATTATATAAAATGATCAATAGAATTAGCATGAAAATAATATTAAAATCTCGATTATGATTGTAAATGTTTGCTGGGTCAAACGTGCGGTTTCATATACTATTCTAAATTTAAATCACATTGATGATCCGGGGGTCATAATGAGGGCTTGTGGCTAAGAAATAACAGCCGCACAGGTCGATCGATCAGGTTAAGCTACGCTTGCCGCGCTACGCTTGGTCCGTGGATGGGTGACCACTGACCATCTTTACATACCGAGACCCCTCCGTGCCTTGGAAAGCACGTTGAGCCTTTAGTCCCGACTGTCATTCGTAGATCTTTGACAGTCGTTACGGGTCGTCAGAAGCCCGAAAGTCTGACAATCAGTCTTACCAAGAGGCATCGTATTGCCTAGTAACTGGGTTGTGGAGGTCAGATAGGCAGTCGTTCCATGTAAAATACTGGTATTCAGCTGCGTCCGGTTAGACTGGAAGCCGACCCCAACATAGTTGGGAAAAGGCTAGGCAGACTGGGTCATAACGAAATTCAGTACCGTATTAATGCCCAAGGGCTTAAATGATTTGCTTTCGAATGTCAAATTATGTCAAATTATATGTCATGCAAACCTAGGCTATTTTTTTTTGGGTGGGAAATTATCAAATAACTTCTCCCGCTCTGGGCGGAGCGGGAGGGCGTGTCAGACTTTTACTGACTAAAACCCACCCGTGTTCCTTCAGTTGCTTGTGCCAAGGGCCACGTTACCTCTTATGCAAACCTAGGTTGGTATGACATATAATTTGACATTCGCGAGGAGGTGGTGTGAATATAGTATTTCAGCCGTGCGATTCTGTAACCATCACCGTGAAAGCTTTGGTGAAGTGAGCGCAGAGTGAGCTGTAATTCGCTAGGGATTAACACTATTATTAAGTGATCACTTCACTTATGATTTCACGGTGAGATTTTTACAGAATCGACCGGCAGTTCAATGTATCTAGCTTGCTCCGTATGTCAAGCCTGTTGTTATTAATTAAGCACAAAACTATGTTCTGTAAGATTTAAAGACCGCAGTTTGACTTTATTTTGCTAAATTAAGTAAGCGGTTCATTCAAATATAAACCTTATTTATATTTTCTTAGTGCAACCAAGTGATGCTAACATAGTTTTTAAGTTTTATTTACTAACACAATTGTTATATTGTTATATTATGTATACTTAAGTTAAGGTATTTGGCTATGGGTCTTTGTTACCTGAAAATAAATGGTTTTATTATAATTTTTTCATTATTATATGCATAAATTGTTCTGAGAAACCTCCGCCAACCCCACTCTTAGAAAACTAATTATAAAATAAATAAATAAATCTTTATTGCAGACCACAAGATCCATAAAAAAAAACACAATTAAAAATTTGTTACAAAAAAAACACAGTGAAAATGGCAATATAAAAAACACAAACACAAACACAAACGCACGTCTTTCTTTTCTTGCGCAGTAAAATAGAAACATTTATGCGGCTATTTCCAAGCACCCCTTGTAGGTTTTGGTAGCATGACATTCTATCTGCAAGGTCCCTATCTATACTGTTTCTACACATACTAACCCTGGACATGAATGATTATAATATAACCCACTCGAAATCACTGTACATATAGTTAGTAAATCAAACAGTTTATAACTGATATGTAGGTATATTTAGCATAATATTTGCCAACCAAGGTTGTAATAACAATAGTTAACAGATCGTTGACTTTGCAGAACGATCTCTATCAAAGGGTCTACTTCAACTCGATATCGAACTGTCAGAAGTTCATGAACGAACCCTTGAACTAGTAAATGAATGAATGATCTGAATACGATCGCCGACCTACCTACGAACCTGATGCTAACAATAGCTTTGTTTTGAATTGGTAGAAGGTTATTAGCTGCGGCCGATACGATGGACAAAAATAAACGTGAAGAATAAGTACAGAGGTGGGCTCAATTTAAAATTAAGATTTTTTATATATAAACCCTAGAGAGATAAAGTGATTTGAGTGAGAATAGAGACTAAAACCAAAAGTCAATTAAACGTGTCTTCGTTGTATTTAATAACATTATGGTTTTTTTTTACACAATTGGACATGTGTGCCCTATGTCAGATGAGAAATGGGCGAAAAGAACCAACGATTGGATCCTCATTAACGCATGACGTCATCGCGGCAGGCCAAGGCGAATATGGCGGGACGAACTTGATTCCTACCGGAAGGACTGGCTGGTTCTAGTAAAAGACAGAACTGTGTGGAAAAGAGAGAGAGAGGCCTTTGCTCTGCATTGGGACAAAACTGGCTAGTTAGATTAGATTCGATTCTCTTTTCATCCATTTCAAAACTGAATTCAACATCTGACCCTTTCAATATCATCATCTGCCTAGACTGTTCCCAACTATGTTAGGGTCGGCTTCCAGTATAACCGCATGCAACGAAATACCAGTATTTTAGATGGAACCACTGCCTATCTGACCTTGACAACTCAGTTACTAGGTAAGGGCCCTTTCCCACGGCAAGGTCCCGTTTTTTGCAGGTTCGGTTTTTTGCATGATCCCGTTTAGTCGTGTACGTGTTTATATATATTCACACGAATTCCTGCAAAAAAACCGCACCTGCAAAAAACGGGGTTACGTGGAAAAAGGCCCTAATACGATACCCCTTGGTAAGACTGGTTCTCAAACTTTTGGGCTTCTGAAGACCCGTTATCACGGTCAAAGATATGCAAATGACAGTCGGGGCCAAAGGTTTTAACCAACCGACCCCTTTTAATATATTCTAACGTTTTAGACCGAGCATCATTGAAAAACAATATTTTCAAAAGTCGAGATTAATATTATGAGAATAGCACAGTGCTCTTTTACAAAACCCTCAAAATCACATCGATCTACTTCAAATACAACAACAATATGACGCTCTATAAATCGTAGTTCACTATAACCGTATCTTAATATTGCCACCGAATCGTATCGAACGTAAATAAACTGCGTACGTCGAGCCAGTGAAACGCGTCCATTTCGATCCATCACTACGTTCGTGCTGTTTTACGCAACTCTCCTGAAATGTTAGGGCAAGAGTATAATAGAGAGATAATAAGTAGTTCGTTGATTGTATTTTATAGTCATGATGTTGTTAATATATGATCACATATCCCATGGCTAAATGATATTCACAACCAATCGATGCGCTTCCGTACCTCAAACTCAAACTTAAAGCATTTATTTCAAGTAAACCAATTACCTACAGGCACTTTTGAATTGTCAAGGGGTCAGTCAGTCAGAAAGATGAAGCTAGTTGCCCATTCCAAAGCGTAGTAGGTACCTGTGGAGAAGAACGGGCAAGAAAGTCGACGAACACTTACCGTATCGAACATCAATAAATGTTATCGAAGGAGTTTTCTAAACGCTGTTCACAAGTCAAAAACCGTGGCAGTTTGACCCTTAGTAGGTATCGTGGGTCAAATTTGACCCAGAAGCAAACATAGCGTTTTTTTTACATTTCTATTTTTTTTTATATTTTAAGTTCACACTAACCAAAAAGTGCCAAAAAATTAGGTTAGTTACAAATGCGTGTAAAACATGATATTTTTTTTATATTCTAAAATTAAATCAAGATAATTTGGTAAAAAAAATGTTTTTTTTATTTCATAACTAATCATATTTTATACAAATAATAAAAAAATCAACGTTCTACAACAGATTTTTTGGTATGGGTAAAATATGACCCACGATACCGGTAGTGTTACCAAAAAAGGCGATACCAGCTAAGGGTTAAATCAAATAAACGACCGCTATACTTCAGGCAAATCAGGCTACCTAAATGTGTCATATTCGATACGATGGCCTGTCATAGTTATGAATAACTATGCTAGCCGGTCGATTCTGGAAAAATCTTACCGTGATAACTAAGGTGAAGTGAGCTTAGAGTGAGCTGTGAGTCATGCTGACACTATTGACGACTCACTCCACGCTCACTTCACCTAAGTTTTCACGGTGAGATGGTTACAGAATCGCACGGCTGTTCTTCTTCTTAGCGTTTCGATTCAGCCCAAGATTCAGCTGCGCGAACACCGCTATCACTATCAATTTCAATCTGAATCATTTTGAAGGATATTGCTAATCCATTGCTTATTATGTTCGAAACATTTGTCTGTTCAACAACGTAAATAAGACGTTGAATGTTGTTAAACTGTCAAAATGAAAGCTATTGCTACTGATAGTTTGTTACGCAATTGGCCCGCAGTTGGCCATGGGATGTCTTAAGTAGTTTTCGAAGAGAACAAACAGCCATTAAACAAAGTTGAATATTGACGGCACGGTTGCCGCAGTGGCTAAGCTATTGAGTGCTGCGCTGCGTGTCGCGGGTTCGATTCCCGCACGGAACAAATATTTGTATGACCTACAAGTAGTTGTTCCGGGTCTGGCTGTTTGTGTATGTGAGCTTAAATGTTTTTAAACGCACTCACAATACAGGAGAAATTCCTAGTGTGGGCAACGTATATAAAAAAAAGAGTTTTCCATAGATGAAAAACTTCGCTTGCTTAACCTTCGGCAGAGCCTGTGATATAATGATGACTGAACTGATAATGGATCATAAAACCACAATTGCTCGATATTGGTAATGACAAAAGTCCTGTTGACTCATCGTCTGGATATTTACGAGTACATTCCCTATCAATTTTTGTCACTTTACTGAATCAAAGATCGAACTCATCGAGAAGGTTTTCCCAAACATCATCTCCCTAGCCTTTTCCCAACTATGTTGGGGTCGGCTTCCAGTCTAACCAGATGCAGCTGAATACCAGTATTTTACATGGAGCGACTGCCTATCTGACCTCCACAACCCAGTTACTGGGTAATACGATACCCCAAGGTAAGACTGGTTGTCAGACTCGGGCTTCTGACTACCCGTAACGACTGTCAAAGATCTACGAATGACAGCCGGGACCAACAGCTTAACGTGCTTTCTGAGACACGGAGGGGTCTCGGTATGTAAAGATGGTCACCCATCCACAGACCAACCGCGGCAAGCGTAGATTAACCTGATCGATCGACCTGTGCGGCTGTTATTATTTAGCCACGGGCCCCTCTGAAGGTTTTCTAGAATGTTTTCCCAAACATTGCTCAAAATTACAAAAATCATGTTTGGTTGAGCGAACGTGTTATATTGGCTGCGAAAAACGTTGATGTCAACGAAATGAATTTTCAAATTCAAAATAAGACAGTTGGCGAATTGAAGATATACAGATCGGGTGATTCCGTTACTAACCAAGGTGATGTTTTCAACTGAGGAGCGTCGGAACAAAAACCGATATGTCTTAATTAAGCCATTATTTTTTTTTTAATTTTTTTCCTTTACAAAATGTTTAATTATACACCCTTCAGGAAAGAAATCAATTAAAAAACAGTTACATCCATCTTAAAAAAAATATCAAAATACTGTGGTCAAATCAAACCCGACAAATACATTTTTAAATTCAACATGTTCTTGTTGTTGGATTAAAAACCGATAATTCTTATTAAGTTTTACATAATTCAACAATGGTCGGTTCAAATTCAATTCAGTTCAATACCGACATATCCATTTTGGTTTCGTCAAAAACCTATATATCCAAATGATCGCGTCAAAAACCGATATATCCATACTTGTCCGCCAAGTATCTCTCTAAATTAAGTATCTACCCTCCGTCAAGTTTCACACATCAATCGATGTCACTTTAACTGCAAATTGACATGCTATAATTTTCCACTTTTGTAACATTAAAAAACTTACAAGCTTTTTTTTAATTTGTGAAAAATATGGTAAATTCGATATATCGGTTTTCGTTCCGACGCTCCTCAACTATACTACAGAATTGCCCGGATTACTACCTCATAATCTGCAAATAAAAATCAGATCGGTAATCATTATACTGCGGAACATGGCCCAGCCACGCCTTTGTAATGGCACCCGGCTTGCGGTGAGTAAATTAATGAACAACGTCACCGAAGCCACAATTTTGAAAGGGAAGTACAAAGGCGAAGACGTCTTGATTCCACGTATTCCTATGATTCCGAATGACCTGCCATTCGACTTTAAGCGGTTACAATTTCCAGTGCGGCTTGCATTTGCAATGTTGATAAATAAATCGCAAGGGCAGTCGTTAAGTGTTTATGCCATCAATCTTGAAAATCCATGTTTTTCACATGACCAATTATTACGAGTATACAGTGTGAGTCTTTATAAAGTGCACATATTAAAAAGGGTGAAAATATAAACAGTTTTATCGACGGAAAAAATGTCAAAAAAATCTAGTGGGTACCCCATGCAAACAAACTGTTACTACTTTTAAACTAAATGTCATATTAAAACAAAACAAAATTAATAATGATCTCTAATAATAGGCCAAGCTAATAAAGCCATAATTTTTTGAAAAAGAAACCTTATAAATTAATTATTCATGATTTTTAAAGAAAATTTACCATTTTTTACCATTAAAAAAAAAAAATTTTTGACATTTTTTCCGTCGATAAAATTGTTTATATTTTCACCCTTTTTAATATGTGCACTTTATAAAGACTCACACTGTATGTCGCCTGTTCCCGTGTCGGAAAACCATCACCTTATTTATTTACGCGCCAGAAAACAAAAATAACAACGTTGTGTATCAAAAAGCATTACAATAAACACTATGTTTTTGAAATAATATATATTTTTATGTTTTCAGTTCGAACTGAAATCATAGTTAAGACAGGACAACGTGTCTCGGGTCGGCTAGTCTCAGATGATTTACATTTCATCGCCACTTAATCAATTATCTACTTTAGTACGATGTTTTCTAAGTTGATTTTTGAGTGACCATTTGTAACAAAAGTCCTAATAAGTTTTTGCTTGCAATGGAATTTGAACGTTGTCAAGTATGAAATACAGTTTGTTGTTCCATAACTTGAAAATTATCTGTCATTCTTAATTCAAATATAGTTCAACATTACCGGGCCACATGTGCCCGCATCTTTACCCAACATTCTTTCCGCAAACGTTATACCCATCCGTCTCTCCCCTGATTTATGGGCTCCAACTTGACAGAGTGTTCCCCAACTTTCTGGCTCACTAGCTGACAATATTGACAGGCTATTTCGTAACGTTTAAAAGGGCCAGAGTATCTTTATGGCTATTTAACCCGTCAACCAGATTTGTCTGGTATTTCGAGTATTTAGGTCAAACTTGTGAACCGAGGAATGTGATTACAGGTGACATTTCGTTACGAACGAGATTCGGAGCTAGATGTTGTACAGAAATGAACCTTTATGCAATCGTGTTGTTGTTCAGTGCATACCTAAATATCACACCGTTTTGATTGCGTACGTGCCGCGAGAAGCCGATTATATCAAGCTTTGTCTGCGTAATCTTATTATGTGACTGGGTTGCATAGAAAATCAAGAACAATCATAGTGTGATTTTTCTCTATACAAGTGTATGATGCAAAATTGCTTGAACTTATTGCATAGCAAGCCTACAATGCTCCCACGCTGGGACACAGGCCTCTTTGTGAGAGAGAGTAGGTCGTAATCCACCATGCGGGTCCAGTGCGGCTTGTTAGATGTCACATGTCTTCGAATTTTTGGACTAGGACATGCCGGTTTCCTCACGATGTTTTCCTTCACCGCTTAAAAGCAATGGTGATGAAATAAATTAGACAAAGTAAAGTGCCTACTTGCGGACTACGACTTGTATGACAGGGCCGTAACCACTTGGCGACTTGCTCTCTACGGGTCCACTGCACTCCGACGCTAAATGTTGAATGAATCATTTTTGTCTTTCGTTTGCTAAAAATAAACTCCATTCATCCTTGAGTCTTCAATCAAATCTGCATACTTTTCAATAAAAATTTATTAAGTACATATTTAATTTTACATATTTTAAAAATCTAAAAGTTTTAAAATAATAATAATAATAATACGTACAAGTATATAAAAAGGAGGGCAACTAATCAAAAGGCGTCAAAAATTCGTCCGCATCGCTATCAATAGGAAGCGTGCCCAAAATGCTGGCAGCATTGCCACGTTGTATGGCAATGCTGATTCTTTGGTTAAAAAATAGGCCAGCCCTCTGGTCACGTGAAAAGTCGACCAAACCCTTGGCGATGTCTTGAAATACTAAGTGGGCACTCGGACCCCATGGCCCTAGTGTTTCAACCCCAAATGGCTCGAACATAATATATGTTCCAAAGAGATTGGAGTATTGGCGCCGTTTGAGGTTTTCCGCACCTGCAGTAGCCGCCGCCAGCACAGCCCATCGTGCTTGGAAGATAGGATGGCGTAATGGTGTCGACGCTCGTTGCATCCCACACCAAAGGCCTATCCAAGGCATTATGGTCATTCCATCTGGTCTCTTCCCATCGTCGCGTGCCAAGCCATTGGGTTCTAAAACAGCTGGCACCCCGGCGGTGACAAGAGCCCGACGGATGATGTCATATGTCAATCTGCATACAAAGTTACTAGCTTCCGATAAAAATCAAAGTCAACCATCCTTCGAAGCTAACAAATTGAAGTTTATGCGAGTACAAACACATGCTGCGTTGGTAGGTAGCTACCTACCAATACAAAAGGTCTAAGAAGGTACTTACATATACAGCAAGATGGCACTCGTGACGGTTCGATGTATTATGCCCTATGTCTCTTCTCAGGGCTGCCTCTGAAATAGCAAGGACAATAAACCAGCTTTTGCGGAGAATCTTAACTGTTGGCAAATAAGTAGGTACTTACATATGTGTAATTGGTAATTATGCCATCAATTATGTTTACACTGACCTGATAATCTCTGTGCTGTAATAAATAGAGGGTTACTTTAAATTGGCTAGCTAAACTCCGCACACGCAACTATCACCACTGATCGGAGTAGGTAGATTGAAATGGGGTCATTGATCCGAAACGTATATATTAATATGGGCATTCCTCCGTAATTTCGAAATTGGTTGGTTATTAAAAAAAAAAAAAAAAACCAGAACTTAGGTAGGAACTGTATTAAAATGAGCAATATTATACCTACTCTTCATATTTTTTTTTAACGGCACACTGTCACGATTTGACACAACCCAGTGACCAATCAGAACAAAGGATCATGGGTGGTGCACTAACTATTTATCAAAACAATGCGTACGGCCGCCGACGATATGCCAGGTAGCTCACTCATTTACTTCGTTTCGTAGAGTGCGCTTCTTTGTTGGTTACTGTGTTTCTAAAACTTTACTTGACCCTGGCTTGTGTACATACTGACTTTTGGAATCTGCTCAAAAATTGTTTTTGTTATTCAAATAAATAATAAATCAATTTAGTTTTGATACCTAACTTTAACTTTTGAATTGAGTAGTAATAAAACTCGTATCACTACCGACATTAACAATATTTAATTGGATCCGGAAATACCGGAATTACTTTCCGGGAAAATGGCTTATCCATGTTATTCTTTCTGTGGGCATTTATGATACAAGTATCAAAAATCAATCTACCTACTCCGATCATTGACTATCTATCACACTGTACTCCGTCGCGTAGCGCGAGCCGGCAGATTTAGCTTTGTGCGGAAAATATAATCTGCGCGCGGAACGCGCTCCCCGCGCAGATTGTTTGCTATGGCCGCGCCGCGCTCTGTCACGGAGCGCGGTGCGGTTTGATAGTCGCTTAGGATGGATATCTAATTTTATCTTCGAATCGATTTATTCATCAATTTTAAATATAACTGCAGCATTGTACCTGGTTTTATGAAAGTAACTAGCCGCGCCCCGCGGTTTCAACCGCATAACTGTCGATCCCGTAAGAATATCGGGATAAAAATTATCATATGTCTTAATCCTGATTATAAACTATCTGTGTGCCAAATTTCATCCAAATCCGTTAAGCCGTTTCAGCGTGAAGAAGTAACAAACATATAAACACACACACACAAACTTTCGCATTTATAATATTAGTGTGATAATAATAATATAGTAAATACTAGTAATATGGTAACTTACTTCAATCAATCCGCCCAGCATTTCCCCACTATGCTTAGGTCAGCTTTCAATCTATCCGGATGTATCTGAGTGCCAATAGTTTTCATGGAACTGCCTATCTGACCTCCACAACCCAGTGACGGGGTAACGCAGTACCACTCGGTCAGACTAATATGCCTATTTAATAACCTACATTAAAATTTGAACCAAAACCAGATTATAGCCAACCCCGGTTGATGTAAACTAAAAATAGAAAAGCTTTAAGATAAATTTACCCGGTAACAAGCAAACAATAACGTGTATTGTATTATTTTTGGTATCACTCGTCCACAAAAGGTTAAGGTATACAAAAATAGCCTGATCTCCTGAGGATATAATAATGAAATCCCAGTCAAATTACAACGAGTACCACAATTTTGATGTTCATTTATTCTACAAATTAAAGTTTCATAGAATTAATGAACATCAAAATTGTCGTACTCTTATAATTTGACTAGTGCTAGTACCGTTGTTTGTAGGAAAACATGTCTATTTATGTTGGAGTAAAATCGTACGTGTATGTGTTTTTGATTTCCGTTTGTATTGCATTTTAGCGTTCGCCATTTCATTTCTGAGTCACTAGCATAGCACACAAATTAATATGTTGAAGCGAAGTCCTATTGATAATATTGTATAGTATACAGTATTGATTCTCAATGTGGTCCAGGTGGACCCCCAGGGGTCCACGGGAGACTCGACGGGGGTCTACGTTAGATCTAATCTTCAATTTTTTGTCGAGTTTTGGGAATATGGTAGAAATGTAGCTGTAGGGGGTCCTATGGAACCAGCAAAATTTTCAAAGTGGTCTATGAGAAAAATAACTGTTACATAATCATTAAAAATTGTCCTTTTCCTATCAAAATTCTTGAAAAAAACGAGTAATTATCGCCTTAGACAGGGCTAAGCAAGTTATTGTCTTCAAGTAGACATGAATTCTCGCCGTTCGGGATGTATTATTATTATTTATTATTTTTTTCAAAATTATGAAAACTAATAAGAAAATCAAAGTCATCAATTTTAGCGCGCGCCCAATAATCAAACCATTCATCGGTGAGTTCACAACATGAAGCAAGTTGGCAATGCATTGAGCAAGCGGTATTTAGGTACCTAATTTTGACCGTTCCTACGAAAAAAAGGGCGCGTGACGACGTTGCCAAATCGCTCGCCTACGGGCAGGTACCTAGTGCATCCCTTTCCTTAATAACATGCCCTAAATTTACTTTATAACACCATGAATTAAATATTTTATTTTATCGCACCTGTTCAATTTCATCCTGTATAAGTGCACTCTCACTTCCCTCACTTTCATAGACCTTGCGTCAGGTCCAACCAAACGGCCCTTGGGTTTTGTTAATCAGTTACGCCGCGTAGACGCCGCGATAACGCAACGTATTTTCGAAGTAATGCCACAAGAGCAGAGTAAACATTACGAAAGCGTTAGTTTGACGTCAACGTCTACGCTGCTCATTTCACTAGAAATACTTAAAGCCTAAATTAATTTGGACATAACTATAATATTCACAAGATTTCCAGCCTCATAAAAGTGAGCTTCAAATAAAATAGGCAAATGCAGTTAGCCGCCCTTACCTATACCCTTCAACGCTATCCCTTATCTATACCTTCTATTACCTTTCAACGACGGGTTGTACGCAAAATACGCGCATTGACGTGGAGTTGCGGACACCAGCCCGTATTACCTACCTTTCAACGAGCCCCGCTCGTTTTCACAGTGTAGTACACGCATATTACCCTCTATGCTTATGAAAATAAAATGCACAAATTTTTTTACGCAGCATCTACGCAGCGTTAACGCGACGACAACGCGACGTCAATGTGTTGTTACCTATGCCAGACAAACGCTCAGTAAAGAGATGCTCTTAGCGAAATCTCTGCGAAAAACATGTCTGTTAGTTCGACTAAAGATTTATTTTATTTTATTTATTTTTTATTATTTATTTATTCAGTAGTACACATACATTTCAAACGCTTAAGTTGGTGCCAACATAAACTCATTAGAGTTTTACCGTGCACCAAAATCATCGACTACATATTTAGAGTTATACATTACATACATTTAGAGTTTAGAGTTATAAACACTTAAGTAGGTATGGTAAAAAGTAACAACAACAAAAAAAATAATAAAATAAGATGACAACGGGTATACGCAAAATATTATCTATAATAATACTAACGAGCGCACATCAGTGACCAATCCGGTCGCCCATCCTTAAAACATAAGTGGTGGAGAGTTTTTGCACTGATACAGGCTGTTCCCAAAAGTACCTATGTTTTAAGTAATAGTTAATTTTATTTGTGTTATGGAATTGTTGTTAGCTATTGGTTTTGCTTTATTTGTTTTACAATAATTATCTCTAATGAATTAAATAATATATTTTTATTAATGTATCTATGTATATATTTATATTAGGTATTTATATTTTGTAAAAAGTGTTCCTTTAATTTGTATTTAATGTTTTTCTGAGTTATTTCGCCCCTCAATGATATAGGTAGTTGGTTAATAAGGATAATTTGAGAACTTTAATTTGGACACAACCGTAACATTCACACAAGGTATGCAGCCTCATAAAAGCGAGCTTCAAATAAAATAGATAAATGTGACTAGCAGCCCTGAGTTCTATTACCTTTCAGGGAGCACCATTCGCTTTCACAGTCATTGCACACATATTGCTGCGGCGTACCCTCTACGCTTTTACTCCGATAAAATGGATAAAATATTTACGTACGAAAACGCTTTTAAAACCAATTTTTGTTCAGGATTTGGAAGTAGTTTTTATCTTTTGTTTTCGTAGATGAATGCTTCGTTTGTTTTTGTTTATGGTTGTAAAATGTTAATTGAGGTCGTGGTTACGCTGTATAGTTAGGAGTATTTGTGTGTCTAATCATAGCTTGTTTTCTTTACGTTTTTAAGCGTTAGTCGTTTGTTTTATGCCTGTTTTTTAGGGTTCCGTACCCAAAGGGTAAAGTGGGACCCTATTACTAAGACTCCGCTGTCCGTCCGTCCGTCCGTCTGTCACCAGGCTGTATCTCATGAACCGTGATAGTTAGACAGTTGAAATTTTCACGGATGATGTATTTCTGTTGCCACTATAACAACAAATACTAAAACAGAATAAAATAAATATTTAAGTGGGGTTTTTATAGATAATGGTACGGAACCCTTCGTGCGTGAATCCGACTCGCACTTGGCGGGTTTTTTCTGTACTATCTTTAATTTAATACCGTTTTTTTTTTTCGCTGAGAAATGACATTACGCATCTCCGCTCGTCGGGGAACGGAACGGAGTTTGTGGGACTCCCTGCCAGAGTGGCAGTATACCCACTAAAACTCAGCGGTGTTCCCTCATCGCCTTGATGGGGGGGTCATGGGAATCCGGCTCAGCCTTTGCGTCCACAATCCCCCCGGCGCATGCCCGCCTAGCTGGCGGGCCCTGCATGTCCCCCCGAGTGGGGGGTTAAGGGATGGGCCGGGAACACCTGGCCATTCCCGTCCGGCACTGGTGGAAGCCTGTGCAATGCAGGCGATGGTGAAACCCCCGCACCCGTCGCCTGCTGGCTTCGGGAAGAGTCGGAGATGACTGTCATACTGACGTCTTCTTCGACCCCTCCTCCGCCTTCGGAGCGGCGCCGCGAGAGGGTCGTCCTCGTCTAACCCTCTAATAACGATGTTAAGTGTTCAATGATTAGGATGTAAATGTCAGATGGCAGTTGCTTCACGTAAAATAGCCCATATTCGCATCTTGTTAGACTAAAAGCCGGTTTCCTCATGATGTTTTCCTTCACCGTTTTGAAAGCAGTGGTGATAAAACGATTCACACAAAGTAAAGCGCCGGTTTGGGTTCAAACCCACGATCTAACAACTCGTGACCTACTCGTGACTTCGTGTGTACAGACGCCAGCACCTCACGCTGCCCGAAACTGTAAAATTTTCCCAATCAACTTTAAACCTTATACTTTAGCGATAAAGTTGAAAATCTATTGAAGAAATTTGGCAGATTGTAAGAGCTTGATGTGCTGGCGTCTGTACATGAATTTTTGTTTCTATCAAAAATTCGAAGACATGTGATATCTATCAACCCGCACTGGGCCGGCGTGGTAGATTACGGCCCACTCCATCTCACAGAGAGACGGGACACAGGCCTCCTCTATGTGAGACACATAGAGGAGGCCTGTGTTCCGGCAGTGGGGACATTATAGACTGATTTTGTGTGTGGACACAGAAAGGTACAGATGCCAGCACATCAAGGTACTACAATCTGTCAGATTTCTTTAATAGATTTTCCACTTTATCGCTAAAGCATAAGGTTCAAAGTTGATCGGGAAAATCTGACAGTTTCGGGTAGCTTGATGTGCAGGCGTCTGTACACCTAACCTTAATTTTCCACTAAGTTCTTCACAGGCTATTTAGAGTAATGCTTATAAGGCCTTAACCTAATTGGGGTAAAGGGTTACATAAGTGAGTGAATATTATAATTACATATTTACTCTAGGGGAGGACGTAGGGTAAGCGGGGGGAATGGTGCTTACTTGAGGAAAAGGCTTTATATCTTTATTTTAAAATTAGGATAAAATAGTAATATATTAACTATCCAACAATCAATATTCCTGAACAAAATTTATGAAAGTTTTATTAATTTTGAGTAATAAAATATTGAAAAAAAGGACAGGTTTGAGCGCCATTACCCCTGACCATGGGTAATGGCGCTCAAGCAACGGGGTAATAAAATAAACTTTAACTTTAATAGCTACACTATCGTTAAATACAATGGATAACTACTTTAATTTATAATAGTCATAACAAAAAAGTATTAAAATTTTTGACTGACCAACAAAAACATACACCAAAAAAATTAGATCAGCGCGACCGAAAATAAACAAGTGCACTTCTTTACCTCCCGCTGCGATCGGACTAGCCAAACTTGTCACTACCTGCTTACACGTCCCAGAATTCACTCCTAGTCCCATATTTTTACGCAACGTGGTTGCCAAGATATAGGTATGAACGCCATAACCCCGTGAGCGCCATTACCCCGGTTTCCCCTACGGCTTAATTGTTCTTTATTTGTTTGTTACAAAAGTAGTTATTTTTCCACTGTGTTTTGATTGTGGTTGTTTTGTTGTCACCTGCCAGTGTCGCGGGCATGCGCACGGATTAATGTGTTCATGTATTGTCAATGTCAATGAATGTGTGTTGTCTTTGGTCCCTGGCCCTGACATTAAGAAATGGACTATATTGTCAACATTTTATATGCTTTAGTACGAGGCTTGTGACTGCGTTGTATGTGTATATTTTGTCTTTTTTAGGGTTCCGTACCCAAAGGCCAAAACGGAACCCTATTACTCCCACTCCGCTGTCCGTCCGTACGTCCGTCCGTCCGTCTGTCACCAGACTGTATCTCATGAATCGTGATAGTTAGTTGATATTTTCACAAATGATGCGTTTCTGTTGCCGCTATAACAACAAATACTAAAAAACAGAATAAAATAAATATTTAAGGGGGCTCTTATACAACAGACATGATTTTTTTTGCCGTTTTATAGATACGGAACCCTTCGTGTGCGAATCCTACTCGCACTTGGCCGGGTTTTTTTTATGTAACGTGCGGTTTGTTTGTGCAGAATAAACATTTTTTCTTTCATTCTTTCTTCTTCTCTTCATATTGGCCTGTTGTAGACTTCACCATCCTTTAGATTTAGAGCAATTGGTCTTTCGTTCCGACGTAGTTCAAGGACATATTTCCAACCATTCCCTTAACGTAATATCTTAGTGTAGGTACTTCCCATATGACGCCCGAGGGAAGGATGTGGCTCCATTCGACGGTATTTCTATTTATAGCGAAGGATTGAAGATGAAGAACACGTGGCTGACGGGATTCTCGGTTCTCGGGCACCAGGAATGTATGCAGCTATGTTTTCTATTAATTAAATTAGCTTTTGGCTTTTAACCTCACTCAGAAAGTTTCTTGTATTTATTAGAAGATTTTGATCATGACGCATTAAAGTATCTACAAGGTGTAACTTAAATAACGCACAACCTCGTAAGGGGTCATTGTACTCATCATTATAAACAACTTTTACTATGGGACCAAACCGGAAATCGCGAAAAAAAAATCAGGTGTTCCCTACATTTTGACGAGTTATGCGAACATAAATGTAGGGAACAGCTGATTTTTTTTTCGCGATTTCAGGTTTGGTCCCATAGTAAAAGTTGTTCATAATGATGTGTACAATGACCCCTTAAGAGGTTGTGCGTTATTTAAGTTACACCTTGTATATGTGCGTCTTCATGTCACAATCAATCCGAGTAAACATGACATTTTAGTTGCAGAGTGTAAGCGCTAGACAAACAAACAAATAAACTAAGCCATGGAAGAAGGAGGTCTTCATCTGTAACAGAAGAAAATAAGATGTCTACAATGTATTTGTTAAAATCTGTACAAATAATAATAAATTTTATAAACCCAGATTTAGGACACATTTTTTTTTGCTTGATCATCTATCTATACATATGAGAAATCAAAGTCGCTTTTAGTGTCAGTGTGACCGCTTTGTTCTTCTGAATTAGGCAACGGATATTGATGCGGTTCCCAAAATCATTAAAAAAAATATTCTGAAAGGTTTCTGTGCAGATTACATTATTATTAAACTTACTTAAAATTCAATAAATCTCTAAACGTTGCGAAGCTGGGGCCTCAGTTGCAATATACTAAAGCTGCCCGTCGCTTCTGTAAAAATCTCACCGTGAAATCATAAGTGAAGTGAGCTTGAAGTGAGCAGTGTCAATAGTCTTAATCCCTAATGACAGCTCACTCCACGCTCACTTCACCCAAGTTTTCACGGTGAGGTTACAGAATCGCACGGCTGATACTAGAACCGATACCAACGTCGACTCGGATATAGTTTTAAGTCAAGATTAAATTGAGCAGAATTTTACAATACAGCAAATCTTTCATTTGATGACAATCAACAATGCAGAATCGACATTTTGCTAAGTAGGTACCCAGTTTGAAATCGGAATATCTGCATTTCATTAATCCAGCTGGATATTGCAGATCGTTGACGTTCGATTCTCATTTGCTATCAATAAGCAGCACTCTATCGGAGTAGTGTCGTGATTTCCAATCGTTTGATGGCTGCATTCATTTGTTTCAAAGGTCCTTTGATGCTGTATAATCTGATACTTATCGGTTTCGCTTCAGGAGAGATAGGAAATCAAATGAAATTAAATGGTTCCTTATTTTCTTGGAAAATTGGCTAAATGGAAACAATTGAATTGAATTGAACACTGTTTGATATATTTTATTTTGTTTTTAGTTTCGGGGAAAATTAAGTGAAAGTCATTTCGTAAGCCTATGAAGTTCTCATTGCTGGGACACAGGACTCCTCTCAGTGAGAGAGGGTGGGCCGTAATCCACCACGTGGGCCCAGTGCGGGCTGGTGGATGTCATAATGTCTTCGAATTTTTGATTCTAGGATATGCCGGTTTCCTCACGATATTATGAACTTTTTCAATATTGTTGTGCCATGACACATTTCGCCATATTTCGGCAAGCAAATTATTTATTATATTATTTTTAGCCGTCAATGGCCCACTGTTGGGCAAACGCCTCCCTACTCTCTTTCAAACATACAAATATTCTTGTACAGTGTAAACACGTACAAATTTGACATCATTACGTCAGCACTTTACTTGCTACGCGCGGTCTATACTTTAGTACACAAATATCATCCAAATCGCGTGCACTCATTATCATTCAATTAATTTCATAATCAATGAATCTATTATTACGTATTATTGCGTATCACTCAACTATCATCATTACAGGGTGTAGAGATCCTACAATTCTCTGTCTGTCTGTCAGTCTGCTAATTGGCGCGCTTCAGGTTAATCTGGAATTTATCAGTAGTAGCTCGGAGTCTGGGTTTTTGCCCAGCTGATGCCCGTGGGCACGCCCTCTATTACATGGGACTTGCACATAAATGGCGTTATGTGGGAGTACTGTAGGTCTGTCAAACCCTTCGTGTAACACAGGCGTGATTATTGCTAGTATGCTACGCAATTACCTACCAGTTTTGTATATCCATCGTAAATTGAAGCTACTGAAGGCCGGAGGGTGTCTCGTAATTTGTCCTTTGAGCTGCGTCGTTACTTTTCAATGGAGTCACCCACATCAAAGTAATCGGTGTCTATTCAGTTGGCGTGTCGTGACGTCAGCATGTAAGTCAATATGGATTGATATAATTTTCGTCTCATCACGAAAATCATATCAATCCATAGATATCAATTGACGTTATGAATGTGTAGTTGATAAGATTTGGCAATCACTACATAGTATAAAACAAAGTCGCCTCCCGCCGTACGTCTGTCCCTATGTACTTATGCTTAGATCTTTAAAACTACGCAACGGATCTCGATGAGGTTTTTCTGGTGGTAGGTTTTTTTGGATAGAGTGATTCAAGAGGAAGGTTTATATGTATAATACATGCATAATGTAGTAGAGAAACACTGATTATTTTTGAGGTTTTTAATGTGATGTAGTAAATAAACAAATTTTTCTGCGCTTACATTGTAAACGCTGGCTGAACCCTATGAGATAGATCAAAATAATGTACTACAATATTGTACACCTTAAAAAGGTCTAAAAAAGTCCTGGATGGTACATGTCTATCTCTTAGGGATAACCCACAATAACTATTTTATCCTATACTTTATACGAGAAATAATGGCTCTAAAATTATCATTGTTTCTCTATTGCACCCGTGCGAAGCCGGGGCGGGTCGCCAGTGATATTATAAACTATATTTGATTAGGTTTAGAGGAGAAATAGAAATAGAATCGTGATAGAGGCTGCAGCTCAAATTAGTCACGATGAAGGTAAAGGCGAAAAAAAATTATCTTTATACTACACCTGCTTGGAAAGTACCTTGATACTTTATCAAATTTAGGGTAGAAAGTACGTCATTGCATATCGAACGAATATGCGGGGAGAAAACGCATCTGAGCGGAAGAGAAAAGTGTATGAAAATCCATTTCTTACGTGGTTTTTCTTTTTTAATTTTGGGTAAGACTATGCGCCGGTAACCTAAATATCAAAAGCCAAAAAGTTTTTACAGTGAGTTTTTATCTCCAAGTTCGCAAAATGACACTGGCCACTAGCTGTGTGTTGGATGTTGTCGGGCTGGCAGTGCGACCCTGCGGCGGCAGGATAAACAATTTGAAAAAAGAACATGTGAAAATTGCAGACGCCATTGGCGCCATTTCCAATTTGTGTGTTGTTTGAGGATTCAGTTTTCGTAGAAAGTAAAATAAAGATTTCGTTTTTTATTTTCCTCGTAGGTGTAGTATAAAGCACTATGTATCACTCGAGAGAAAGTGCGATTCCCGATCTCGGGTGTTTTAAAGCCCTCGCCCACCCTCGACGGTAATCGGTCACTTTCTCCTCTCGGTGAACAATGTACTATTGGGGGCCCAGTGGCAACGGCCGCGACTAACCATTTGTAGGTCGTGGGTTCGAAACTAAGCAGACACTTTACTTTGTGTAAATTATTTCATCATCATGCTCTCAAAACGTTGTGTGAAAACATCGAGGGGAAACCGGCATGTCCTAGAACCAACAATTCACATGTGACATCTGCTAACCCGCACTAGGCCCGTGTGGTAAAGTACAGCCCAATCCCTCTCTTGGGGGGGAGGCCTGTGTCCCAGCAGTGGGAGTGGGGCTGATTATGCTTTCAAACGCGACAAAAGGCCATTCCAACGATAGCCCCCCGTTTTATGTTTAGGAAAACTAAGGGATTAGAGGAATATTCATCAAAATTATTCAAATTTTGACTGATAGTGTGTTCGGCATTTACGGTGCTGGTTCTTTTGATGTAGTGCAAGTACTCGTAGGCGCAGAAAGTTGGGTAGTAGTAATGTGTGTAGGTAGTTAATGTGTATTTTTCTTAGATGGCTTATTTGTTAAACAAACACACATAGGTAGGTAGGAACGAAATTCACGAGTTTTTTTTTTTTCCAGCCAGACCTGGAAGAACTACTTGTTGCGATATTTGTTCCGTGCGGGAATCGAACCCGCGACACGCAGCGCAGCAGTCAATCGCTTAACCACTGCGCCGACCCTGCCGTGCATTAATCACATAAGTGTGAACGTTTGAATATTTCGAAAAAAAAAAAAAACTGTTAAAATTAGCAGCATATAAAAGCAACGTACATAATCGAAATAACTTTATTTTTACCTATGCTTAGATTGTTTTGAAAAACAAATTGCTGTCGATCCTTTACTTAACTTTCGTCGTCGAACTATAAGGCTATGTTAAAGAGAACGAATGAATAAATGAGGCGTCATCGTCATCAGGCTACAGAAGACCACTGCTGGAAGTAGGCCTCTCCTCTCTACAAAGTGTAACGTTAAATGCGCAAAACCTCAGACACCCCAACTGAGTTTTAATTCAATTGACCTATTTCAGAGAGAAAATAAGTCACTAAAAAAATTGCAAAGGTTTTATGTGCTGTTTTAGTTTTACTGGCTATTCTCGTTTCTTGCGTCTGCGACGACGCTTTATCGAGGAAGGAGTCGTCACCGGGCCGCTGCGCCGCGCTGACATTGGCTTGCTTGACCTCTTAATAAATAGACACGGCAACGTTTTTAATGAAGATTTTTTGAAAAATGTGACCTATATTAAAAAGTGGGTAAATTAAATCTACTCGTTATTCTGATCAAACTATTTTCAGGTTTTGCGCATTTAACGTTACACGTTGTATAAGTTCGATCAAACACGGCATTTAGCTCGATCCTCCGCTACTCCCATTAGCCATGAAAATTATCATCGACTGTAGTAAATTTTAATGATATCATTTTAATTGTATATTTTTTTTTTCTTAACAATAAGCGCCTTCATCCTCTCTCCTATTCAAAATTAACTTTGCTTGCCCGCAGCCCGACAGGGTCCATAATTGATTCGATGTTTTAACATATCAACTATGTATTATGTACACATTATGAAATGCAATAAAGTACTGAGTATTGACTGTCGGTACAGTCAGGGAAATTCGTTTTTAAAGCAAAAGCGTAGTGGTAGCACACGAGATCCAAATCTTCATAGGTTTTTTGAATAGTACAATAGTCAAGTAAAATGATCAATATATCTCTCTAAGATTGTATTACCCTATTTATTTATTCTTTTATTTCAGACAACTAAGGCCCATAGAAAAAACAATACATACTACTAAAAACATACTTATAAACTAATACATACAAAATTATCACAAATACAATACTATAATAATATAACTTAAAAATACTATAAATAAATACAACATAACAAATTTATACTAACATAACAAATGCACACGAAGTGTCGACGTCGTGTTTCGCTGACTGGTGTCATGTAGCCGGCCACGAAACCGGCGATACAGAACACCCTTCAGCCAGAACTCTTCCTTGAGGACAAAAATCATGCCATTTGAGGCCAATTCTAACACAAGGAGTTGTATTGCTGATTCTAATGATCATAATTCTGTAAAGCCACATTTGTGACGGTCGCGAATTATATTTTAATCAACATACAATCTGACGCCGAACGGCGAATTTCAAAAAACCAAAGTAAGTTTGAATTTGGCGGGCTACATTAGCGCATCCCCTTTAAGGAAATTCACATCAAATTGCCGTATCGTAGCCATTGTCAAAGGATGACAAGTTGCTTGGCAATTAATTTCCCTGACCACACATACCTAGCAGTGCTGACCGACATTGTGGACACGGCTATTACTTTTTATATGTCTTCCAAAGTGTCCCTTTTGTATCTTCCTATTCTGTTCAAGTGATTTCAGGCTCCAGCCGTACGCAGACCGGTGATAAAAATTGTTTAATAAATTTATTTTATAGGTTGAAGATGTAAAGAGTTTGACTTCATTTATTTTGAATTTGTTAACCCTACAGAGGATAGTGTCCCACAAATGGGACATACCGAAAAATGTCTTGTATTTCAAAAATCGATCCAAGTAGGGTAATAAAGTGTTGACAAGATTAACTATTATGTATTTCAGTTTCGAATTTAGTACCATTTAACTATTTATGTTTTCTTCAAATCGGTAGGTATGCACTTTGAATACGATGAACGAGCGGCGTATAATAATAGCAAAAAAAATGATAAAATTGAATCGTTTCAGTAAGTATCGTCGTTCAAATAATTAGTAGAAGTAAGTTCATGTTAATATTTGTGATTTTATGTGTAACCTTGTAATTTCATTGATACTACATAACACAAATTCACATTACCTATAATGCGTGATGTGCCATATATGGGTCATACACAAAAACATACGTTTCTATTGAGTTATGATTTTTCTAAATATTTTTTCGAGAAATGGCATCATATTTTCAAGCTAGTGTATTTTTTTTAAGCCGATAAGAAAAATCATGCTCTGTAGGGTTAAACCTTGCTATAAGAGCTATGTTCTTTTTAAGGCCTGTCGTTCGGAGTGGCAATAATGTGTTACGCTTTTGAGAAGGAGGTAGACGGGCTGGAGGTAAAGAAAGAAAGAAAGAAGAAGAAAAGACGATTATTTGCTGTAAACATGACGCAGAAAAAGAACACAAACACAAAAAAAAGAACAAGTTGTGCGAACATAATTATTCATGCGTCACGTCCACGCAAAACGGCCATTCGTCAGCATAATGCTAAGACACTATGCGAGACAGAGCGCCAGTGCTGCCGGTCGATTCTGTAAAAATCTCACCGTGAAATCATAAGTGAAGTGAGCACTTAATAGTGTTAATCCCTAGCGAATGACAGCTCACTCCACGCTCACTCCACCCAAGCTTTCACGGTGAGATGGTTACAGAATCGCACGGCTGGTTTTAGCGACAGTCAGCATTGATGCGGTACAGTTACTGGTTAGGTACCATTAAAATTCAGAATAGCTCCAGTTTTGAGTCTTGTTTCTTCAAGGCCGTAATAGGTACGGTATTTTTATTTCACGAAGTGACGCGCCCCTTACTTGAGGCTACTAAGTATACATATAGCTGAAATATCTACATAAATAAACCGGTCAAGAGCGAGTCGGAATCACGCACCGAGGGTTCCGTACGATTACATATTAAATTTTAATTTTTTCTTTTCTAAAAAAGTGTGCTGTTTAGAGACATCGCTTTATTTTTCCTGTATTCTTTCTTACTTCTATCACATAGAATAATTTCAGAGTTTCTTTTATGCAAACTTCGGAGATAAGGGAACGGATTTTTTTTTCACATTTTTCATCAAAAGTCAAAAACTACGCGGCCTAAAAAAAAAGAAAAAAAATGCCTGAGAATGTGCTAACAGCACTCTTTCATATGATACTTACCTCACATGCCCTAGTAGCCCCACTACTAGGGCATTCACTTCGAATTTTTAAGACCCACCTTTCAGTGCCTGTAGCAAAAAATAAATATATTTTTATTTCTTTGTTATTTACAAAATAGATGGGCAAACGTCATCTAAAACTATTCCAAATTTCAAGTTTTGCATTAGTAGTTCTTGAAATATCCAGCTGTGACAGACGGACAGACAGACAGACAGACTGAGTCGCACCGTAAGGGTTCCTTTTTACCATTTTGGTACGGAACCCTAAGTATTTACACGGAATAAAATCTAGGGTCAACAATCTACGTTGTATAATCCCCCATGTTTGGCAATTGGATTTACTGACGGCCACTCGGGGACTATTATAACCGCTTACTGACGCGGATTCTGTTGTTCACAAACTAAACTAACTTTAAGTTAAGCGCATCTTTT
Source organism: Eremobia ochroleuca (assembly GCA_949629135.1). Lineage (NCBI taxonomy): Eukaryota > Metazoa > Arthropoda > Insecta > Lepidoptera > Noctuidae > Eremobia > Eremobia ochroleuca. The sequence continues at coordinate 11,983,265 of OX451407.1, read as the reverse complement.
TCTTTCTGTTTCATTAAGAAAAGAGCGCTGATTAATTGACAGGACTAAATTAAAATTTATCTTCTGTCCTTTTCTTAATTAAACAGAAAGAAAAAGTTGCACTGAACTTACATTTAGTTTAGTTTGTGAAGAAGCAAATCGGCACCATGACAGTTATGGCCGCTAAACTATGTGTTGTAAGCCACATTTATTCACGCTTCATTCACACTATTTTTCTTGCCAAAAATTCAGCAGGAGGTGTTTTGTCAACATTTTTGTCTGTCTCTCTGTTTGTTCCTGCTAATCTCCGAAACGGCAGGACCGATTTTGACTGTATTTTCATCGGCAGATAGCTGATGTTATAAAGTGTTACTTGAGCTACTTTTATTTAAGACAGAGAACATTATTGTTTTCCGAGATGCACGTGAACGAAGTCGCGAGTACAGCTAGTAGACAATAAGAATCTCCTTGTGATCATTTAGAACTTGGTCTATAACATGATAAAAGCCAATGCCCAAAAATGTTGCATTTGTTTTTCGCGGCCATCAATCAAACGTTATTAATTAGATGGAGAATTTCTAATATGCGGTAACATAACCTAACATTACCGAGTTATATAGGTACATAATAAAAAAAAAAAAAAACATTTTTTTTACAAGTGTCACAATGTGCGGTCTTATTGCTTAAAGCGACAACAACATCGACAGCATGTTTCATAAAAACTAGACATTTGTACAGTAATTATTTTGTAGGTAGATAAAAAAAAAAACTATGTTTGCTTGATGCACGGACTCAAAATATCAACTGCAAAAGTAAACAAGTGACCGTTCAACACAGATAAGCGTTGCTGAATGTGGCTTGAAATTATTATAGGGAATGAATTTTAAAAGCAAATAACCGCAGTGTTAGATATTAAGTTGTGTATCCGACCATACGATTATATTTAGTCTGTGGCAACTATTTTAGTCTATGGTAACTTTTTGAGTATATAGTAAGTAACGAGTATGTGAATAATAAGAAGTGGTGAAATAAATATGGTGTTGTTTTTTAATGAAAACCTGCAAAAGGATTAAATGACTCAACATAAAACTATCGGGTTCAATCTACGGTACGCAGATTCTCACCTCGGCACCGCTCGAATTTTGAACGGTGTATTTCGTGTTTAGAGAATAACGCTAGTAGTTTGTTATAGATAATCTAGCCATCATTACGTCAGTCTGTAATATGAGACTCCTAAACGATATCAGTTTTCTCGCTCTTGTTGCGATACTTGGTGCTAAGAGCGGGAAGTTAAAGTTTCCATCGTTTAGTAGAGACTGTGTGTAAGTAACGCTTCGCAGAAAGCCAGATGGCTTTCTGCTTCCGTATAAAGTGACGTCTATAGCATACAATAGAATACTTTTTAATATGTATACCATTTAATATTACATATAGAAATTATTCAGGGTGACATAATGGGCGGTCTTATCCGATAAAAACGTTATTTTAGTGACAATCTTTGGATGGATGGAGGTCATCTGTGTGTAGTGTTAGCTCCGTAAACGTCGTTGATGTTGCGTGCCGCTTGTGCCGCGTTGCTGCCACGACGGTACTCATATTCCATAATTACTCGATTTTTTAACGTATCGATGATGACGAAAAAGATTGAAATGCGATGAAAATGTAACACTAATCAATAAACAAATGACTACTTTTGGAAACAAAATTCCATGTTTTTTAAATAAAATTAATTTGAAATTAGAATTCTTAGCCAAACAAAAATTATTTTGATTTGAAATGGCCAGTACTGCAGAACGGCAATTTCATAGGTAAAGACCTATTATTACCTACATATAAAATTGTATTTTCACTACTCTGGCACGCTTTTGGCTATCCGGCTCGAAGGACCATTTAAGGCGAATTTTCACATTCAACATAACTATTTTGTCTCAACAAGAATAATAAGCAATTAAGAATGCTTAGGAACATTATTTTATGAACTATGTTCTACTAACTTACGAAACACACGATATACGACACGATATGAGACGGCTGTGTTACGTTCTATAAAAATAATGTGTAACTACTCTACTTTAAGATTGTTCACTTAGTAGGTAATAATAAGAAAATGCTTTATTTACCAATAATTGTTTACTGTTGTTTCCTGTGATTTCTGTGGTGTATACGAACGTTGGTAAATCTAAATAAATTAATAAACTTTTGGTCGCGGCTTCGCTTGCGTGAATTTCGGAAAATATTCCACAGGAACGTACTATCGCGATTAATCTGTGTGCCTAAAATCATCCGAATCCGTTCTTCAGCCGTTTTTGCGGCAATCTAGACAAACGGATAAAAAACTTAAAAATTATATTTTTGGTATCAGTGTTGTTCCCATAATTCGTAGCAATTACTTTTTCAATAATATTTAATGCACAATTTTGAAGACTACTTTAATGACTATTAACGTATTTACTCACAATAATTAATCTGCCTACCTCTTCCCCCAAATATGTTGGGGTCGGCTTCCAGTCGAACCGGATGCAACTGGATAGCAGTATTTAACGTGGAGCGACTGCCTATTTGACTACAACCCAGGTACTAGGTAATACCGCTTGGCAAGACTGGTTGTTAGACTCTCGGGCTTCTGATTACCTAACGACTGTCAAAGATCTACAAATGACAGCTGGAAACAACTGCTTAACGTGCTTTCCGAGGGACGGACAGGGTCTCGGTATGTTATGGATGGTCACCCATGCACGGACCAACCTCGGCAAGCGTTGCTTAGCCTTGAAGATCAACCTATGCGACTGTTATTATTTAGCCATGAGTCCTTCATTCACAATAATAAAATTCTAAAATCCGACTATTGCCTCGAACGGTATACCTATCCTTTTAAGTAATTAAATGGTTTCCTCACAAAGCAACTTACCTACAAAATCTTTTAAGTACATTCTCACTAAATCCGAATAGAGAATTTTTTATAGTACATCACATAATTATTAACGCACCAGAAAGTCAAATGAACGAAATCATATCATCTTATTGCAAGCTTCGCTGATCAAAGCATAAACTCGTACAATTTAATTAAATTCTTCTTCTTTTGGTTACGACTGTACATCCATGTTGCCTATACGGTTTTCACACGTGTGAGCACTATGTATTTACTATAAAGCTACTATTTACTGGGTATGTCTTTCATTGACTTGCATATACTCTAGCGGCTGAGAGTATGTCATGCTCACAATTTTATTTTATTTTATTTTACCATTTATGTACACACATATAAACAGACAAGAAAAAACAGAACAGAAAAATAGGTACAAAGGTGACGCTTATTTCTTAAGAAATCTCTTCCAGCATACCTGCGATAGGACTATAGATAGAGAGATAATAACAATAATAATAATAATAATAAACAATAATATTAAAAAACTAAACAAATACTATGAGAATATACTAACATACATGTATACAAATAAACATACATGGATAAATACAAACATACATACATACATACTTCTAAAATAAATATGTATGTCACTGGTGGTAATATGTGTCACTGGTGGTGGGCGTGTGTGGTAGATCATTAATTTCCCTTCAAAATGGTTAAGCTGGATGATGCTGATCCATTCATGTTCGTGAACGGTCGCCGTCAGTAGGAACAGCTCTTAGCTGGCTTATTTTAATTTCTGAATTGTTTTTTTTATCGCGACATTCCATTTAGAATAATAATTTAAGGAAATGATCATATAAATAGAGCGTCATTATCATATTATGAGGCACAAGCTTACTATAACGTGTTGTGTCAAATAAAAAAAACAACCCATATGTAATAAATGTTGTGTATTTTTAGTGTTCGATCAATATTTTTGAATATGTATTTTTGTAGTGTACGATTAATTAAATACGGGGTGTCCGAAAAGTCATGGATTACCTTTTACCTGCTGATGGGCCACATTGAGATCTACCAATAAAAAAAATGACCTACCAATAAATTTTTTTTCATCAGGGCCGATCAAAAATAAGGTAAAATTTTTTTTGGTGAAAATTTTAAGTTTGTACCTAAATTTTAGGTATTCAAAAGATGATATCTGTAAATTTCTTGTATTAAATCGATAGTAGGATGATTCAAGATGAAAATAAAAAAAAACCTGTAGTCGAAAAAGTTTCATTCGTAGAAATGGCATGGAAAAAACTGATCAAACGTAGAGATTTTCCAAAATTTCATTAAACATCAAAAAACTCGAAAACCATGACTTTTTTATCCCAATGTGGCCCATCAGCAGGTAAAAGGTAATCCATGACTTTCCGGACATCCAGTATAAATAAATAAATAATATTCGATCCTTCGATTCCTTTTACTTCCTACAAATCATTTAAGCGATCCCGGAATATATATATATTTTTTATTGTTACCATTCAATGTCCCACTGCTGGGCAAAGGCCTACTCTCTTTCCACTCCTCTCTGTCCAGAGCCACCAAGGAACAATCTTTATTAAAGGTCATCTCCACCACCATCTGCCTAGCCTTTTCCCAACCATATTGGGGCCGGCCATTTTTTTTCACCATTATTTTACATGGAGCGACTGCCTATCTGACCTCCACAACCCAGTTACTGGATAGTACGATACCCCTTGGGAACTTGTCAGACTTTCGGGCTTCTGACTACCCGTAACGACTGCTCACCCCGCCATCTCCGTCTGGGCGTAAATAGATAAGACACATTAATTTCCTTTATTAATACGATCTGGTTTCCTTAAAGCCTTCTTAAAGCCACAATGAGTAAAAAATAGTTCATTTTTTCTATAATCCGCGAGTTGACTAATTTTTTATTATTATTTAAATTGAAGCTTTTTTACCTCACTAATAGCTTGGTATAAACAGATTTTTAATATTTTTAAAAATTGAAAAGATATGAGCGTTCAAAACTCTCAATTAGACAGAGAGGGAAATACTGAATTGTGACGTCATAGTTCAGTATCGCCATATAAATTACATGCAAAACTTCGTTTTGCGAGAAAGAGATAGACAAAAAGTTTCTATAAGTTATAAGTTTTTTATTTTTCGACCGATTTCAAATTTGATTTCGAATTCTATTATTGTATTACATGTGTGGATATATTATCTACTAGAATATATAGTATTCAATATCATGCAACTACCCAATTACACGATGCAGAGTGCGGCTTGTATACACTACAAGTACGCAACCGTGAACACCAACTGCAGAAAAAATAAAATCATCGAGAAGGAAAATCTGACATTTACACAGCCAGCCGTGCGTATTAATTTCACATGAAAAGCATCGAATCGACACGGCTGCTGGCTCGTGCTATTGCATTTGCATCTGTACCGACTATACAGATAGAGTATATTTTTGTAAAAGCAAAGCTCTAATCTCCGCACTGTGCAAATCCGACGAGGGGATTTCAACAGCGCCTCTGGCAAGCTTCATTTTTAGTTCATGTCGTTTTTTATGACGCCGATGTAACGAGTATCGACGAAATTTGGATTGGATGTAGTGTTGGTTTAAATTTTTGTTCTATCTTGATTCGTATATCTAGAAGATGGCGCAAAGGTTTTCACCCGATGTTCTTTGGCTGTAATTTTTTTATGAATGAAAGCCTTCGTTGAGAAAATGATATCGACTAATTGGCCGTCGCCAGAACTGATGACCATTCGGGCCCGATTTAAAGCATTTTTCATCACTCTTGCCAGAACTTCCGGCGATAGGTCCTCGCAGTCTTGACGGATATTCTCTTTGAGGGCTTCAAGACTCTGAGGCTTGTTGACATAGTCTCGTGACTTAAATCTGACCAATTAGATCGGGCAATCTTGCCGGCCAGAGTAAATTGCCAAAACGAGAGATTAGGCGACTCGAAACAATTATTCCGCATTTTTTAAGAGTATAGAATTTACAGATAGGGTGATGTCTTTTGCGCCACCTAGTATCCATACTGATATAGACAGGGTGGCCAAAAAGTCATGGATCAAACGAAATAGGGAGATAAAGGTTATTTCCAACAAAAAATCTTTCTACAGTATCGCCATAATTCAATTGCCATAAAAGTTATGAATATTTTTGTTTTCTTTAGATGAGAGTTCTGATACAATTAGACTAATTAAAAATATGTGATATAGAACAATAAAACAAACGGTATTGTATTATTAGGAAATATTAGAAAAAAACCTACATAATTTATCGGCACTACGAGTACAAAAGTTCAATTGTGGCTCTGGGTACCAAATTTCAAGATTTCATAACTTTTAGGGCAAGTGAATTATTGACTTGCTGTAGAAAGATTTTTTGTTGGAAATGACCTCCTTTATCTCCCTATTTTGTTTGATCCACGACTTTATGGTAACCCTATACAACGTGTAACGTTAAATACGCAAAACCTCAGACACCCCAACTGATTTTTAATTCAATTGACCTATTTCAGAGAGAAAATAAGTCATTAAAAAATTGTAAAGGTTTTATGTGCTGTTTTAGTTTTACTGGCCATTCTGATCGTTTCTTGCGTCTGCGACGACGCTTTATCGAGGGAGGAGTCGTCACCGGGCCGCTGCGCCGCGCTGACACTGGCTTGCTTGACCTATTAATAAATAGACACGGCAACGTTTTTAATGAAGATTTTTTGAAAAATGTGACCTATATTAAAAAGTGGTTCAATTAATTCTGCTCGTTATTCTGATCAAACTATTTTCAGGTTTTGCGCATTTAACGTTACACGTTGTATACTAAAGCTGCAGATTTTGTTTTTTTGTTTTTTTTTTGTTTGAACACGCTAATTTCTGGAACTACCAAATTCGAAGTCGAATTAGAAAACTTGGTAGCCCAATTCTCGAAGTCGGTTATAGCCTAATATCAGGCTACGACCCTTAGCCAAACAAAAAGAAAAAAAGTCAGAAAGATCTCTAAGCGAAAACAAAGTAATAGCGCGGGCGGGCGATGCGATGCAAAACGGTGGGTCTGGGGCTGAAATTTACTCGGACGAAGTCGCAGGCAGAAGTTAGTATTAAATAAAATTGATTGCTTGCCATGATAATGTTGCACCACATTTTCATCATCAGTTTTTGAACGGCTGTAATCAGTACCCACTTTTAGCATATGCTCGGAGTTCATCCCAGTGTGGGTTGATAGATGTCACATGTCCTTCTTTGGTTCTAAGACACGCCGGTTTCCTCGCGATGTTTTCCTTCACCGTGTTGAGAGCAGTGGTGCTTAAATAATTTATACAAAGTAAACTGGCTGCTTGGGTTCGAACCCACGTACAACTCGTAAGTCCGTTACCACTGGGGCACCACTGCTCCATACACAACAGATATAACTAAAACCAAATATTACTAAATATCACACTCTATCCGCAAAACGCTATTTCTGGTGCGACAAGTAGAAAATACCGATTTCCCAACATTATGGACGAAGCGTGAAATGAAAATCGCTAGTTTACTGCGAATGCGAACTTCACTAGTGTTTTCCTCAAGGTCAATATTTTTCCAAACGCCGACGCCGAAACCCGCCAACCCCAACATATGTACTTATTAGTTACGGCCGAAACCAAACTTTATGTATGTTTTTGTACTAAATGATCCTAATAATATTACGAAGGGGTTTGTGTTTGCAGAGGATCCTGCAAATATTCGTTATTGAATAGTTTTCAATGATTCACATAGACACGGGAATTGGGTCATGGGTTATGTGCTTGTTTAAATTATTGAAGAGAGATTTAACTATTATTATTCATTTGTGCCAATTTTAGTTCATCAAAAGCTATCTTATATTAACATAAGATAATATTCACATATTACTATGAAGGTTAGGTACTATTCTACACTGCTTTGCATTGATTATGGCCAAAACATATCTACAACGTGTAACGTTAAATGCGCAAAACCTCAGACACCTCAACTGATTTTTAATTCAATTGACCTATTTCAGAGAGAAAATAAGTTATTAAAAAAATTGTAAAGGTTTTATGTGCTGTTTTAGTTTTACTGGCGATTGCGATCGTTTCTTGCGTCTGCGACGACGCTTTATCGAGGGAGGAGTCATCACCGGGCCACTGCGCCGCGCTGACATTGGCTTGCTTGACCTATTAATAAATAGACACGGCTACGTTTTTAACCCGGCGTCATTGTGGTAGGAAATAGTTACATGGACGTTGAGGTGGGTTCAATATTACCCATATATTCAATAAATGGTATTCCCATATTTTTTAAGTAAATTCGTAAACTGTGTCATTATTTCAATATAAAGGTATTCTGTTTTTGATAATAAAACAGAAAAATAATAATTCAGAAACGTTTAATTGAGTTTAATCAACTTTTAAAATAACTCTCAAAAATGACAAAAAAAAATAAATACTATATTTGCTCCAGCTACTGCACAGAACGACAACAACGTTGCGCGCGTATTTTAAAAAAATATTAGATAATTTAAACCAGCCATTTAATTTTGACGCGACCTCAATGACGCCGGGTTAATGAAGATTTTTTGAAAATTGTGACCCATATTAAAAAGTGGTTCAATTAATTCTGCTCGTTATTCTGATCAAACTATTTTCAGGTTTTGCGCATTTAACGTTACACTTTGTAGGTACATGTACTTACCTATACTAGATGATTTTTTTTAACAGTCTCCAAAATTTTACAGGGTGTTCTACCCATGAATATGAACAACTTTCACTATGGGACCAACTCTGAAATCACGAAAAAAAATTTGCTGTTCAATACAAAAGTTCAGTAACTACCTACTTGACCAAAATGTATGAAACAGCTGATATTTTTGGTTGGGTGTTGTGTATCGCCGGTTTCGTGGCCGGCTACATGGCACCAGTCAGCGAAACACGACGCCGACCCTTCGTGTGCAGTAGTATAAGTTCTGTTATGTTGTATTTATTTATAGTATTTTTAAGTTATATTATTATAGTATTGCATTTTGTGATAATTTTGTATGTATTAGTTTATAAGTATGTTTGTATTAGTATGTATTGTTTTTTCTATGGGTCTTAGTTGCCTGAAATAAAGGAATAAATAAAAATAAAAATAAAATAAATAAGAGATAGACATATACCATTTCGGACTTTTTTGTAGACCTTTTTAAGGTGTACAATACTGTAGTACATTATTTTGATCTATCTCGAATAGTTCAGCCAGCGTTTACAATGTAAGCGCAAAAAAATGTGTTTATTTACGACATCACATTAGAAACCTCTAAAATTATCAGTGTTCCTCTATTATATTATGCATGTATTATACAAACATATAAACCTTCCTCTTGAATCACTCTATCTATTAAAAAAAACCGCATCAAAATCCGTTGCGGAGTTTTAAAGATCTAAGCATATATAGGGACAGACAGACAGGGAAGGGACTTTGTTTTATACTATGTAGTGATAGTGATGATTGTTCGTAATGCTCCGAATTAGGTTTTTATAAGGAGTTTCCCGGAAAGTATTCAAATTCGGAAAAACTGAGCCCTCTTTTTCGTATGCGATTTTTGTATGAATTAATGGACAGGACAACATCTGTCGGGTGAGCTAGTAACAAATACATTAAATATTAGATTCACTCAGCCATCAAGAAATCATTACTCTCCTCTACAATACCTATTCGGTTTCGGCTTATTTTTTTCAAAAGCCGAAACTCCGAACGGCCTTTCGCTGACACTGAGACTACAGTCGGACACTAGACATCGTAAATACTAAGTTTAATGTAGCGTAAAGTAATGACACCCGTCATAATCGTAAACGTAAACGGATGTCAAGATCTCTGATACTATTGGTCAACTACGGCGTGTACTTGTGACGATAAAAGTGTGTGCCTCAGTAGGGAAATATTTTATCTGTAATTTGCTAGTATACAATTATTACAGGACATCAGCTGGTCGATTCTGGAAAAATCTCACCGTAATAACTAAGGTGAAGTGAGCTTAGAGTGAGCTGTGAGTCATGCTGATGGGATGGGATTTACACTATTGACAACTCACTCCACGCTCACTTCATCCAAGTTTTCACGGTGAGATGGTTACAGAATCGCACGGCTGGCTTCGTAATTAATGACTGCTTTAAAAAGTCGTCATAAGGGTTTGCCTAAATATCACTACATAGTATAAAACAAAGTCGCTTCCCTGTCTGTCTGTCCCTATATATGCTTAGATCTTTAAAACTACGCAACGGATTTTGATGCGTTTTTTTTTAATAGATAGAGTGATTCAAGAGGAAGGTTTATATGTATAATACATGCATAATATAGTAGAGAAACACTGATCATTTTAGAGGTTTCTAATGTAATGTCGTAAATAAACACATTTTTTTGCGCTTACATTGTAAACGCTGGCTGAACCCGTCGAGATAGATCAAAATAATGTACTACAGTATTGTACACCTTAAAAAGGTCTACAAAAAAGTCCGCGATGGTATATGTCTATCTCTTAGGGATAACCCACAATAACCATTTTTTATCCTATACTTTTTACGAGAAATAATGGCTCTAAACTTATCAGTGTTTCTCCATTGCACCTGTGCGAAGCCGGGGCGGGTCGCTAGTCGGTAATAACCAGGGCTCTGAACCGGTTTAAAAAGAGCGGTTAATTTCGATGAAATACCGGTAAATATATCGTTCCCTCATTAACCGGTTAAACAAGTGAACTGTTCATATGTAACCCAAATGACAAAGGTTACCGGTTACAGAAGCACAAACGGTTTTGACACCCAAATTAACCGGTTAATTCCGTAAGTCGTAAATATTTTTCGTCTACTTTTTTAACACTTCCAACAAGTTATAGTGACATTAGTACATTTAGTACCCCAGAAAACATTAGGAAAAAAAATGTTTGATCTGAGGACGTCAAATACAACCGGAGAACTTAAATGGTGCGGGTAGATTCATGTTGCGACTTGCTTAGTTAGGGGGCGGGGGGTGTTTAACCGGTTAACTTTCACTTTCAAAACCAAAATTCATGAAAAACCGGTTTCCCGCAAAAACCGGTAAAAACCGGTAAAGTGCAAACCTTAACCTAAATCGATTTCGGTTTGGGGTCAATGACCGTAACCGGTTAAGAATTTCAACCGGTTTCCGAGCCCTGGTAATAACAGCGTGCGGCTGTTATTTTTAAGGCAAACGCTTATAACGATACGACGACGGGTCTATTAAAAGAAATGAAGGAACAAAGGAGGTTGACAGTCGTTACGGGGAGTCAGAAGCATAAAGTCTGACAACCAGTCTTACCAAGGGCCAAGGGGTATCGTGTTACCCAGTAACTTCGCCACTGTCGCGGACGGTACCAAGAGCTCCCGTACTTACATACACATTTAAAGCGTGTTTGTACACTTGGTAACCACAAGTAAAGCGCGCGTCGCTTCGTGAGATAAAAATACTATATCTATTTCTAAAATTAGTTACATGATACATGATTTATTTTCTGTAAGTAGGTTTGTACAAACACTTTTACATGTCAATCATATTTTTTTAAAACTAGATGAGGTCGGCGTTTCCTATCTGACTACTCTGAGAAGAAAGGCCGAAACAAACTCAGAGGTCACAGTCTCTTTTAAAGTCCAGACATAATCTTGGTCAGATCATGTGAAGACCATGTAGATTGGTGTCTGAAATGGTCTTTTGAGTAAAGACAGATTGAGCGGACCTGTCCAGTCAGTGCACGCATTTGTCAATAATCGTGCAGCTCAACTCAGAACTTGAGGAGCCTTACGATTCGACGAACAATACCAAAAGGACATTTGGGTAGGCATTTTGGCATTTTGGTAGGGTAGTTAGTACCAATATCCTCAGTCACAAAACAAAGATCAAGGCTCTTCGAATACAGCAAACATTTATGTGGGTATTTACGATAACTATCTCGTACAACTGCGGTGGTGGGGGTAGTGACCGTATTAATGGCATTAACGACCGGGACGTGCGAGCGAGCGGTCGCATCTGTGGGGATTATCACGTAGATTAGCTGCAACACTCGACATTGGCGCCGATTCCCTTTCTTCACAAATTAAACTAAATTTATGTTCAGTACATCTTTTTCTTTCTATTTCATTAAGAAAAGGACGGAAGATTAATATTAGTTTAGTTCTGTCAAATTAAGATACCATAGACAAGTTAAGACTTGATTAAAAAATTGGCTACTAAAAACACGTCAATTTACGATAGGCGCTGGCCAATTTGACAGGATTAAACTAATGTTGTTCTTCTGTCCTTTTCTTAATAAAATAGAAAGAAAAAGATGCACTGATCTTAAATTTAGTTTAGTTTGTAAACAAGGGAATCGGTGCCAGTGACTTTTATTTAATCAGGATGAGGACACTACTGGAATTCATCACAAAAAAAACGTAAGAAAACGTAAATTTCGCAGACTACCCTGATGCTTTCCCCTTATGGCTTACATTTATCCTGTGACATATTCGGTTATAAACATCATCGTCATTGTGACGTTTTGAATGGATTTATGTTTGAACGGTTTTGTAGCTCGTTTCTATTACATTGTAATCCATCTTAAGATAAAGATTTCCAAAAATAATATACTTAAATAAAATACCGAGCTAAGTTACCTTAATCCATCAAACCGGTGCATCAATCATGCGTGTCTAAATATCAGATTGGTCTTGCCACAATAGAAAAAAAAAACTTTGTAAATCAAGATTTCTTTAATACCTGCGTACTTCAGAGACAGAGGGCAGTGGTGACCCAGAGGTATTGGTCCCGACTTACGAGGCGAGGGGGGGTAATGGCTGACCTTTGCGTTATGCTCGTGAACGGGTGCTGCTTGTGGTGACTGGTCGTCTTGCTGACCATGGTTTTATTATTGTTATCATTAGTAATAACTTGTTTATTTAGTTTCCTTCGATGGTCCTAGTTTATCATTTGTGACTTCAAGCGACAGCTATGTAAACAGAACCCAGCATTGCATAAATATGTTAGCGGTCACGCCCTTTATACCTGGAGGCTTTTATTTAATTTTGATTAATTTATTTTTGCTTGAGTACGTATAGTTTTTTATTGTATTTCTTGGTATATTGGCGTTGCTAGCTGACATATGGCAAATAATTTAATTTAGTGTTCTATATCTTGTAATGTTAATTACTTTGCATACCTTGTATTGTATTCAGTCAAGTATTTTCTAACTGAACAGACAGCTGTGCTGCTGGGGAGTTTGTTGCGCCACTTCTTCTTCCCAGCGAAAGCACTAGGAAGTGGTGAAGGGCGGCCGTTTTGGGGGACTGTCTTTTGTAATTTTGACGTTCGAAAAGTGCTGATTCTCAGCCTAGTTTGAATAAATGACTTTTGATTTTGATTTTGATTTTCGAGTTGTAGGTCTTGGTTTGAACCCAGCCTGACGCTTTACTTCTTGTAAATTATTTCGACACCACTGCTCTCAAAACGGTGAAGGAAAATATTGTGAGGGAACCGGCATGTCCTAGAACCAAAACTTTAAAGACATGTGACCTCTACCAACCCGCACTGGGGCCGCGTGGTAGATTACGGCCCACTCCCTCCCACTGAGTGGAGGCCTGTGTCCCAGCAGTGGGAACCATCATCATCTTTATTTGAATACTTCAGAGATTTAAGCTTATTACTTTTAATAGTCCATAAAACAATTTCAAGAATATTCTTTCCATACTTTTTACAAAACGAATGTAAACAAATAACTTAGCTTAAAGAGAAACAAGATTACAAGAAACGTAACAAAACAAAATAAAAAAAAAACAATTATCTTATAAACTTCGTCTTTGAAATAAGTTTTATTTCATCCTTCGGGTCCCTTCGGAAGTTTGTCGTAAGTCCCGGAGAGACGGTCCGGATAAGTTGAAATACGGTTCGCTGTTTGACAGGCAAGTTGTGTTTGTATTGACGGACACACGGTAAGACGTTTTGTAGACACACCTTTTTCTTTTTGTGAAAAACTGCGGTTTAATCGCTGTGTGTAGACACTTTCGTCTCTGTTTTATGGATCACTATGGAAGCATGTTGACAGACTTGTACGTTTTTTATACGCCGTCCAGAAAAAACGTACAAGTCTGTGAACAACTAATTTGACGACTAAAATTGAATTTCGAACTTATGAAGCAATTGTAATTAATAGTCTGTTACGCAATTAGGGTGCAGCCGGTCGATTCTGGAAAAATCTCACCGTGATAACTAAGGTGAAGTGAGCTTAGAGTGAGCTGTGAGTTATGCTGATGCTAGGGATTGACACTATTGACGACTCACTCCACGCTCACTTCACCCAAGTTTTCACGGTGAGATGTTTACAGAATCGCACGGCAGATTTCAAGTCCACATGAAACTATGAAACGTTAAAATATTGAATAGCATAACATAAAATTACGTTTTGTTTCCTCGAAAGGTGAGACAGAGACAGAGGTGTACAGACGCCAGCATATCAAGCTACTCGAAACTGTCAAAATTTCCCAATCAACTTTGAACCTTATGCTTTAGCGATAAAGCTGAAAATCTATTGAAGAAATTTGACAGATTGTAGTAGCTTGATGTGCTGGCATCTGTGACCTATAGTACACCCACAATTCACCAGCTATATTAAACACTAGATTGCCCAAGGAAGTAATTTTGACTGCTTTTCAATTTCAATTAGAAAAACAATTACGTATACAGCGTGTAACGGAAGGGGGGTATCAACCCTGAAGGAGGTGAATGTGCTCATGAAACTCAACAACTTTCCCCAAAGAACATAGGTCGAAATATGAAAAAAAAATTTGGCCCTCCCATAGTAAATCAATCAGCTGGTAGTCAGTTTTGTAAGGGAGGGCCAAATTTTTTTTTTCATATTTCGACCTATGTTCTTTGGGGAAAGTAGTTGAGTTTCATGAGCACATTCACCTCTTTCGGGGTTGATACCCCCCTTCCGTTACACGCTGTATAATGGCACAATTTCTTAGAATTTTGTGACTTTTTGTACAACATATGAATGCGTTTATTCATAATTTTTTTTTTTTTTTTTTTAATATTCCACAACTTTCACACAACGCCATCTAGTCCCAAACTAAGCAGAGCTTGTGCTATGGGTACTAGACAACTGATAAACATACATATATATTTCTAAATACATACATATTATAGATAAATTACACCCAGACACAGAACAAATGATCGTGCTCATCACACAAACATTTGTCCTGGGTGGGAATCGAACCCACGACCTTGCGTATAGCAGTCAGGGCCACTGACCACTAGACCAACAGGCCTGTCAATTGTAGTTACCTCCTTCCTCCTTCATTTCCATTATATAAGGTCAACTTTTATCAAGTACAAAAATTTAAACAGAACGTCTATCTATACGATAGAAATACGGTCCTAGCATTTTTTTTCAAATAATCAGGCTAGTTTTTTTTTTCAGTTTTTCTAACACATAAATTATAATATTTTTAAACGCATACTGTATACCGACTCAATTGTTCTGGGTCTGCACCCCCAAAAAACCCACGGTCATTAAACCCGGTATTACGTCATCGCTCGGACTGCACTGACTTGTGGTCGAATCTCCATCCCTAGCTATGCTACTCGAAGCTATGATACCTAATTAGTGTAGACTATAAGAAACGATATTAACCTTTGCGCTAATCTATCGTATTTTAATTTTCCACCACACTTTTTCAGGCTTTGGACTGACAAGTTAATACTTACAATTTGTTATTTGGTTTTAGTAAGTATTGAATTAATGTAAAACTGTTAACAACTTACCTTACGTTTTGCATTAACTTGGCGTGTTAAAAATAATCAAAATTCATTAACAGATTTACACTTATTTACACAATTTACTAGTTATTTACACATATCACATCAATTGCTGGACGTGACGCCCTTGTTGTCGCACACACTGTCTAGCGCGATTGAGACAATGTCTCCGCACTTCAGTAAGCACTTGATGTTCACTGGACAACACGACAAATGCACTCACAATTCGCGCACGTAATTCTTCCACTGTACGGATTGTATGACCGTCGTTCCCATACACTAGGTCTTTGGCCCTACCCCACACGTGGAAGTCCATTGGCGTCAAGTCAGGTGAACGTGGCGGCCAGCGGATAACGCTACCACGCCCAATCCATCGCCTTTGGAACGCCTCGTCAAAGTAGGTGAGAAGCATGTACCTGCGGCACCACATAAGCACATCCAGCAGCAGCTCTGACCCGAGTGAAATGGAAGGTATGGTACCCTTCACTGAGCAGGAGCTGCCACTCCTCTTCAAGCTACACTGGGTGTCGTGGCCTCCCCGAGTCAATAAGACGAGGCTGGAAGTTCTCACTCTCTCTGAAGCGCTGCACGGCTCGAAGAATGGTAAGAATATTGACCACTCGTCCAAATCTCTGGGCGTACAGTTCTTGTGTCCGCAACATTATTTCACCTGCGTCGTGAGAGCACATAGCCATATTCATGTATTCTCGGGATGAATACCGATACGGCATTTCGAAAATTTTCGCACAGACAACACGCACAATTCAGTAACTTGATTTTAGCGAACTGAAAGGATCTCCCGTGCTCAATATTGGCCGCGCCAGGCGGTGGCAGCGGGGCGAAGACGGGGACATGCCGCCGCCGCACGTGTGCCATTGTTATCAACACACAAGAAACCATTGTTATCTGCTTAGAGTACGTTAGCCATTAATACACAGGATGTTGAATTTGACTTTTTAAACAAAATGGTTTTTGGTGTTTTTCTTGGAAACTAGCGTATAGAAATGTATTATTTTTTCAAGAAATGTCTATCTTAAGTTATTGAATCTATCCTTAAAATATTTGTACTTAATAAAAGTTGACCTTATATACATGTGTGTTATACCTATATTTCCCAAAACCAGTCATTTTGACTGCATTTTGGCAATATAGGTATATACTAAGTATCAGTCTTTCTAGTGTTAGGTTGAGGAGCCGCACAGGTCGATCGATCAGGTTAAGCTCCGCTTGCCGCGGTTGGTCTGTGGATGGGTGACCAACTTTACATACCGAGATCCCTCCGTGCCTCGGAAAGCACGTTAAGCCGTTGGTCCCGGCTGTCATTCGTAGATCTTTGACAGTCGTTACGGGTAGTCAGAAACCCGAAAGTCTGACAACCAGTCTTACCAAGGGGTATCGTATTACCCAGTAACTGGGTTGTGGAGGTCAGATAGGCAGTCGCTCCATGTAAAATACTGGAATTCAGCTGCATCCGGTTAGACTGGAAGCCGACCCCAACATAATTGGGAAAAAGGCTAGGCAGAGGCAGTCTTTCTAGTGTCAAATCCCATGTAAAAGGGGGCGAGCCTGTATGCATCAACTGGGCACAAATCCAGACTAGGGACTGCTTGCCTGTTTGTTGCGCCCCTTCTTCTTCCCAGCGAAAGCACTAGGAAGTGGTGAAGGGCGCGCGTTTTGGGGGACTGTCTTTTGTAATTTTGACGTTCGAAAAGTGCTGATTCTCAGCGTAGTTTGAATAAATGACTTTTGATTTTGATTCTGGATTTGTGCCAGGTAGAAAAAACCAATAACACTTTATCCGACCTGGGCATCGAACCCAGGACCTCATGCTCGACCGTAGCGCTTGGACCACTAGAGTAACGAGGCAGTTTGTGAATTGAATATTTCATGCAATTTTACAATTTTGATCTTTCACGTTTCCACGGTCAACCATAAGGTTGATTAACGTGACCGCAGAATACATTTATACTACTAAAGAATTTTTATATTAACGCTGTAACATGAGAAAAAGATCGAAATAATAAAAAGTTAATAATAAATAATATATAAGATAGTCGATAGAAATACGTTGCTAAGCAGTCATCATCATCTGCCTAGCCTTTTCCCAACTATGTTGGGGTCGGCTTCCAGTCTAACCGAATGCAGCTGAATACCAGTATTTTACATGGAGCGACTGCCTACCTGACCTCCACAACACAGTTACTGGGTAATACGGTACCCCTTGGTAAGTCTGGTTATCAGACTTTCAGGCTACCGACGACCCGTAACGACTGTCAAAGATCCACGAATGACAGCCGGAACCAACGGTTTAACGTGCTTTCCGAGGCACGGAGAGGTCTTGGTATGTGAAAATGGTCACCCATCCACGGAACAACCGCGGCAAGCGTAGCTTAACCTGATTAGTCTACCCATGCGGCTGTTATTATTTAGCCACAAGCCCCAAGTTGCTAAGTAGTGAAGCCAATAATAATATCTACGTCTCTTTCTTTTCAGAGGACCAGTGAGATGGTGACTGAGTGATCATCCAAGATAACAAGATGGCAGTGAACAGCCCCGGAGGTTATCCGCCACTTTCTCCCAAACCACACACTCCTAAAAGTCCTCGCCA
This sequence comes from Eremobia ochroleuca, assembly GCA_949629135.1. Lineage (NCBI taxonomy): Eukaryota > Metazoa > Arthropoda > Insecta > Lepidoptera > Noctuidae > Eremobia > Eremobia ochroleuca. Next base: position 11,964,996 of record OX451407.1, on the reverse strand, counting down.
CTTCATATTCCCCCAGAAAAGTCCATCCATTGCATCCAGCACTTCTTCATCAGGCTACTACACTCCCCAGTCTGGCTGCAGCTATGACAAGCACAACCAGCCTCCAAAGTCCCCGTTAGCCCACGGGCACAGAAGCCCTATGTCTCCAAGGCACTTTAATTTCCCTCAGAAATCCCCATCAGGGCGATCAAGTCCTTGCGTGGATAGAACCAGCCTGCACTACACCACGTCTCTCAAGCACAGTCGCCGGGAGAAGTCCAGGTCGCCAAAACCGCCCCCCGTGCACATTCATACGAACCCTGGCTATGTGTCCCCTAAGCATACCAGGAAACTATATGGTTCTACTTCCACAGTAAGCTCACCGATGCTGGTGACGTCACCGAGCATTGTGTCCAGTCACACTGATGATTCTACAGACGCGATGCCTGGAACACCGTCTGCGATTCTCCACGATGCGGACGATGAATGCACGACGATTTCCTCGAAGATATGTCGAAAATCGACATCAGATTTAACAGATATGACGGATGATACTCCTCACACACGATCTACCAGTATCAGTAGACCATGCTCTCCGATGCGTAGAGGGTCCATGAAGGGCGGTTTGGCGTACTTGGCAAGCAGACGAGGCTCAAGGGAATCTACCATGTCGAACTGCGACTCTGTCGAAGACATTGGGCCACTCAACTTTCAGAACACAATGAGAGGCCGACAGAGGAGGACGTCAAACTTTTTGGAGCTACCTGGTGAGTACCATTATCTAATCTCTTGGCGCTTGATCGATCCATGAACGAATGCTAGCTATGACGCACCGATATGACTTTGATGAGAGGTTTGATGATTCAAACCGATTAAGAATTCCTTTTTATCCGTAATGCGGGTTTCGTTAACTTTATATTAGATTTCTACCGCTTTGAGTTAGAGGGTAAAATGTATCTTAACAAAAACAGAAAATGAAAACGACCTCATTTTTTTGGCTGAATATTTTTGCATAACAGCACTTAAAACAATGTTAGTGCTAAAGTGCGATAATGCTATGTGACTCATGCATGCTGAAAAGAGATAAAGCGTAATTTAACTCTCATGAGTCACTATGCAGGTCCTGTTTAATCGACTGTGGGTAGTTAGGGTATAACGTTATTCCGCTAAATGAATCACAAAACAGACAAATGGTATATTTAAGTATCTTATAACTGGGGACGAGCGTATAGCTCCACAGCCAGGCACACACTGCGCCAACCGTGCCGTCAAACAACAATATTGCAACCTAAAAAAATAAATGTTTTGTACTATTACTTCCATATAATTTTAAACTAGTTTTATAGCCCGACATTTTTTTCACATGGAACTGCTGCAACTATTTAGTTCCATGTGATTGATGTACTGGCGTCTATATAAACAAAATAAGAATATCTTAATGTAAATCGGAACAATTCTTCGATGTAAATCAATATCAAATGAGCTTTACGATTCAAATTGGATTACGGATTTACTGAGAATCTTATTACTGATAAAATTATACTGTTGTCGTTATGGAAAATTATTGAAAAAATGGAAATCCTCATAAGTATTTCAGTTGTAAAGTTACGTTTTACCGACGTAATAGGAAGGTAATTAATCTACTAGAATTATATTTTTAAGGCATCATAATCAGCAGGGGCCCGTGCCTAAATTATAACAGCCGCACAGGTCGATCGATCAGTTTAAGCTACGCTTGCCGCGGTTGGTCTTTGGATGGGTGACCAACTTTACATACCGAGACCCCTCCGTGCCTCGGAAAGCACGTTAAGCCGTTGGTCCCGGCTATCATTCGTAGATCTTTGACAGTCGTTACGGATAGTCAGAAGCCCGAAAATCTGACAACCAGTCTTACCAAGGGGTATCGTATTACCTTAGTAACTGGGTTATGGAGGTCAGATAGGCAGTCGCTACACGTAAAATACTGGTATTCAGCTGTATCCGGTTAGACTGGAAGCCGACCCCGACATAGTTGGGAAAAGGCTAGGCAAATGATGATAATCAGCCTACAACATTCCCACAGCTGGGAAACGGGCCTCTTCTCGGTGAGAGGGAGTGGGCCGTAATCCACCGCGCGGGCTCAGTGCGGGTTGGTAGATGTCACATGTCTTCGTATTTTTAGTTCTCGGACATGCCGGTGTCCTCACGATATTTTATTTAACCGTTTTGAGAGCAGTGGTGATGAAATATAATAATTTACACAAAGTAAAGCGCCTGTCTGGGTTTGAACCTACGACCTACAGCTCGTAAATCGTAGCCGTTACCACTGAGTCACTACAGTTCTAAGTTTGCCACTGTTTTAGGGCATTATCTTACACGGAGTCTTTACTTACGTAGCTTGTGTAATATACCCACACACACACACACACACACACACACACACACACACACACACACACGCACACACACACACACACACTTATACACACACCACACACACACACAAACACACGACACACTAATACACACAATCTTGTATAAACTCTTTGTTTACCATACAGTAATGACACAGTCCACTTGTGATAAGTTTTTGTTGATGATTGTAAGCCCTGACCGCAAACTACCTCTTAAAATACAGGTGCAACCTAGCTTAAGAGGTAAAGTATTATTATTGTACAGAACTTACAACTTAAACTATAAATATAATTTTAAACCAGTTATCAAACTGTATTCAAATTCTGTATGTTATGGATAAATAAAGATTATTATTATTATTATTATCATTACAGCTGAAATACTTCACCAATCAAAACCGGATTCCCTGTACAATAGTGCTATTCTATGTACCTTCAAGAAATGGAACCTTCATTATTTTCTGGAACAAGCAAAATACCATGTTACTTGGTTCATTCTCTTCCATTTTAAAGCTAAAAACATATCGTAACTGGGCATAGTTAGCACTCATAGAGAATGGTTATAATAGTCTTTGTTAGCACTGGACGCTGCATCTTCAAGTATGAAACAAGGATAAAGATAAAATCAATAGATTTGTCATCACCGTAATAACAGTCACGCGAAAAACTGTCCATACTAAGAGTGAGGTCACACAGAACTTAATAAATGGATTTTTCAATACGATTCAGTCAAGTACCTGCGACGTTGTGTGCGCAGGACTTGTCAAAAAGAAATATAAACGCGGACATCTTTTGACGCGGTAAGGCGAATCTAAGATTTAAATATCTGTGTTGAATTACTTTTCCTGAGTAGGTACCGGCTACCTATAGGAATCTAGACATGAAATGAAACTGGTTTCTCGTATTGTTACAATATCCATGCAAGCAACATGTTTTAAAACAAATCACATCATATCAGTTTATTCATTCATAAAGGTATACCAACAGCTTCTTTATACCGGATGATTTTTTTTACCGTATTCCAAATGTTACAGGCTTTTCTATCCATGACTAACATAACTTTCACTATGGGACCAATTCAGAGATCACGAAAAAAAAATCAGCTGTTTCATACATTTTAGTCATACTTGACTAAAATGTATGAAACTAGCAGATTTTTTTTCTTCAGTAAGTTGCGATATGACTCCGAATTACTCGAACACTATGTTCTACTACACAAAGGTACAAGTTGTAGGTACAGCTCGGATTTATTTCTACACAAGCCGAGTGCCATGGTATTTCCAATTAGCAATTTCTCAGAAACCTTAGTTAGGGAATGAATTTTCGAAATTCTTTCCTTAGTGCTCACCTTCCTGGTATCCGGAACTTTTAAACCACAAAATTACATAGTTACACAAATGCTTCGCAAGGAACGCATTTCCACAGCCTTCATTATATTTTCTCGCCTTATGCCACATTCAACATTCACATCATTAAAATGAATACCTCTCTAACTATTTATTTCTAAAGCTTAAGTCCAGCGCAAATATTTGCACACTGCATAAAATCTACACACAGTGCGAAATACACACAGATTGAAACCCACAAAGCTTCAAAACCCACCCGCGCCAGTTTTCTCATATTTTTTTCACGATGTCGGTGTCACAAAAAGCAACAAGTCGTTCCCAGGTGAGGTCTCTTAGCGCGGCCATTACTCGTTATTACCGGTTCAGGTGAGAAATAAAAGTGCCACTAAAAATATCATATAGTGGGGAGGCAGTAATCCGTTGTAAAAGCGTGTTGAGTGGAGATATTGTTACCAGGAGATTAGTTGTGTTAGAAGTCAAATATTGGCACGGGATAAACATCATCATCTGCCTAGCCTTTTAACTACTATTTTCGGCTTCCAGTCTAACCGTATGCAGCTGAATACACGTATTTTATATAGAGCGACTGCCTATCTGAGCTCTACAAATCACAATCATTCAGTTACTGGGTAATACGATCGATACCTTTTGGTAAGGCTGTTTGTCAGACTTTCGGGCTTCTGACGATCTGGCACGGGATGAACAAAAATCCAAGTAAAGGTTATGTTTTTTATAAATCGATAGGTAGTGACTTTTCAGTGTCACTGTACTTCGCAAATACGACGTTCTGCCGGTCGATTCTGTAAAAATCTACCCGTGAAATCATAAGTGAAGTGAGCACTTAATAGTGTTAATCCCTAGCGAATGACAGCCCACTCCACGCTCACTTCACCCGAGCTTTCACGGTGAGATGGTTACAGAATCACACGGCTGCTAATAATGTCCTATTAGCAGAACGTCCTATTTGCGAAGTACAGTGACACCGAAAAGTCACTACCTATCGGTTTTTAATCAAAACAATCTTTATTTATAATGTACGCATTTATAATATGACTAGCTCCTGGCCGACTTCAGCCGCGTGAAATTTGGGCCCGCGACCAACCGCGTGGCGTCCCATCGCCCACCCGCGCTATTACTGCATCATCTTTCACATTTTTACCTTTTTTACCTTTTTACATTACTTATGTTTCTACGCAAAATGTCTTCTCAAATATTTTTTTTTTGTTGTAACATGTTATCTGTGAAAACTTGTAATTGGCCTTATTTCTGTTACTCTTAATCGTGCAAAAGTTTTTAGCTGTAAGTTTTCCAAAAACTGTAAAATAAAATAAATAAATAAATCTCTTAGCGTTCTTTCTATTTTTTTTTCTTTTGCTCAGTTCCTTGGAGTCCTACCGTGATTTTGAATAGTCCTATCAAATTATCACCACTATAACCCAATATAGTGTAATAGCAGACTGCACAAACTGCCTCATAAACTGCTTAACCGGTCAAGCACCGCGAGCGGGCTCTTTTAGATATACAGCGTGTAACGGAAGGGGGGTATCAACCCTGAAGGAGGTGAATGTGCTCATGAAACTCAACAACTTTCCCCAAAGAACATAGGTCGAAATATGAAAAAAAAAATTGGCCCTCCCTTACAAAACTGACTACCAGCTGATTGATTTCCAAATTTTTTTTTCATATTTTGACCTATGTTCTTTGGGGAAAGTTGTTGAGTTTCATGAGCACATTCACCTCCTTCAGGGTTGATACCCCCCTTCCGTTACACGCTGTATGTAGCGGACGATTTTAAGACTTATCCTTACTACAAATACAGTTTTAAATCGGTCGGTGTTTACTGGCACGTTTTTGTGCCGCTGGGGCTCTAGACTTTAATCTATACATATAAATAAAATTAGAGTTTCTGTTTGTAATATTGAAATAACCGTTTTTTACTACATGCATATGAATATATACATATATACGGTACATACACCAAAATAACATTTTTTACAATTTTTGTCTGTCTGTCTGTTTGTTCCGGCTAACCTCTGAAATGGCTGGACCGATTTGGACGGGACTTGATTGGCAGGTAGCTGATGTAATAAGGAGTAACTTAGGCTACTTTTATTTTAGAAAAATAAATTAATGTTGCAATGTCCAAGTACTGTCCAGTACCGCGCGCAGCTCACGCGCATGCCACCACTGTGCCGTCACGTCGGGCGCCTCCCACCACTTCTTCATAAATAAAAATGTTTAGTATATATGAAAAGATTATGAAGTAAATAGTGATAGATTATTAACATTAACAAATAACTATACAATGAAAATGACCCAGCGAAGCAGGTATTCACAGCTAGTCAGAAATAAACAAAATGCAAAAATAAAAAGCCAATTATAATAATTAAATCCTTATCTTTGTAACACCTACATTCCTTCCACGAACGGATTTCCCAGTACCTAATACCGGGTTTTCCGCGAAAAATAAGAACAGATTAAAACAAAAGAATGATTAATTTCCTTTTTTCTAAGAACGTCTGTCTGTCTTCATCTCGTCGTTAATCTGTAGGACTGATCTAAGAGGGTTGAGATGTAGTCATTATTTCTTGATTAACTTGTTAAGAGGATATCTTTATTTAGATTTGTATAATATACTTTATGTATGTATTCATTGTATCGTGTAAATGGCACACCACAGACCACCTACAGTATTTTTCTCTCCTACCCTTTTCAATCCATCCAAAGGTTGTCTTTAAAAGATCGCTCTTAGCGATAAGACCGCCCATTGTGTCACCCTTTGTCAAATTTCTATATTTATGTCTGTAATTTATATGGTGTACATAATAAACAATGACATGGATATATACTTTGTAAAGTATCTTATTTTTTATTATTATTACTGTGAGTGTGAAGAAGACTATGTGGGTCATTTCTTTTTTTCTGTTTTCCTTCTTAGTTAGTTTTAAACATGATCTGGCAGTTTGAGTAATTTATGCGGCCTACCCAAATGTCCTTTCATTCGTATTGTTCGTCGAATCGTAAGGCTCCTCAAGTTCTGAGTTGAGCTCCACGATTTTTGACAAATGCGTGCACTGACTGGACAGGTTCGCTCAATCTGTGTGGTTCTTTACTCAAAAGACCATTTCAGACACCAATCTACATGGTCTTCACATGATCTGACCAAGATTATGTCTGGACTTTAAAAGAGACTGTGACCTCTGAGTTTCGTCCTTTCTTCTCAGAGTAGTCAGATAGGAAACGCCGAACTCATCTATGTAGTTTAAAAAAAAAAATATGATTGACATGTAAAAGTGTTTGTACAAACCTACTTACAGAAAATAAATAATTTATCATTAATTATTTATCGTTTATCCATAAAGACTATTCTATTCTATTCTATTGGTAGCGGAATATTTTTAAAATCTCATTCGTATTTGTTTTAATATGCATGCATGTAATAGGTTGCGCGTCCCTACCGGGTGGTAGGGACGCGCAACCTATTACAATGGATTCAGTACATGATTCTGGTCTTTATATACAGGGAGTTGTGTTTATACAGGCGATGTTTATTATGCAGTTTTATTAAAGTTTAACTTGGTTGTCTTGGTATAGGTCACATTTTTCAAAAAATATTCATTAAAAACGTTGTCGTGTCTATTTATTAATAAGTCAAGCAAGCCCATGTCGGCGCGGCGCAGCGGCCCGGTGACGACTCCTCCCTCGGTAAAGCGTCGTCGCAGACGCAAGAAACGATCAGAATGGCCAGTAAAACTAAAACAGCACATAAAACCTTTTCAATTTTTTTTACGACTCATTTTCTCTCTGAAATAGGTCAATTGAATTAAAAATCAGTTGGGATGTCTGAGGTTTTGCGCATTTAACGTTACACGTTGTATATATATAATCATCCGAATTGATAACCTCCTACTTTTTGAATTCGGTTAAAATAAAACTTCAACATGGAAAAATGATCATTGGAAGGATAAAGAAAATCTTATATCATTATACATAGGTACATGTAAAAAACTAGTTTCTGCCCGCGACTTGGTACTTTCGCCTTTATAATATTAGTGAGACATAAAAGGCACCTCGACTCCTGAAAGTCCTATCATGATGCTAACTAGCCTATAGTTGGAAGTTCTAGCTATTAACGTGTTCAAACAAACAAACCATCAACAAACTCTTCAGCTTTATTATAATTATATAGATTAGTTTATATGGAAGTATGCATAAGTAAGTAAGTAAGAAAATCGTTCAACACACGGCAACATCTTTCTAAGGCTCTAAAACAGCATCGCACATACACATTTGACTGCAAGAAATCTAAATTAGTTAAGTTCTGTTTGCACTAACTTCGACGTACGAACGCATGCGTCCAAGATACAAGGTAATCCGCCTTCATATACTTGATGTTGTGTTTATACAGGACGATGTTTATCATGAGGTTTTATTAAAGTTCAACTTGCTTGTCTAAGGAGTTCTGATTAACTTAGACTTAGGTATTTGTAAAATGTAGCGTGTTTGCATCAGTATGAGGAAAAACAAAAACAAATTAAAACTTTAACTTTGATAAATGGTCGTGGGAAGGAAAAACAAAACTCGATGTCTTTTTATACAGGCTGGCACACATCGACGCGTAAACTGAAACCATGAATTTAGCACATCGCACCTTCGGTAAGACAAGGGCCGAAGTGCTAATTTTCAAATTTTTCAGGACGGACGGTTTAAGCTTTTTATATATTTATATTGTGTTTTTCTGCCCATACTAATGTAAATTAGTATTTTATTTTTAGCAGAAATATACCTTACACATTTGTGAATATAAATATGTAATTTAAAAGAGTGAGTTATATATTTATTTATACTATATTTAATGAAATATTAATCTATGCATACAATTATGCCCTTTTCCCACCAACATTTAAATTATTGTGCAATTGTGACCAAAGTAACACCATTATATTGAAATGATTTTATTAAATGAAAATACTACTTATTTTGTACTTCTTTATTATTCTTCTTAGGAACATCTTTATCACTAACAAAAAAACACTACAATTAAAAAATTAACAAAAAAGTCACTTCTAAAAGGTTTACATTAAATCTATAAAATGGCGTGTAACGGACGTATTGACGGATGGTTTTCCAGCTGCTTTTCTGATAGCTAATTGATAGTTGCGATGGAGCTTAGCTATAGTCAGGCTACCATCTATGAACTCTCTGGTAGTATTAGCCCTTAAGTAATGGCTTTCTGTACGTGGAATCTACTCTATGTGATCATGAACCGATTGGATAACTTCAGCACTTAGTTTACAATTTTTACCGTGTTTGCCTCGATTATATACAGCACTCATTCTTATAGTATTATAAGATATATTTTCAATGACATTACGTAAAGTTTTTTCTCCAATAGCAATTTAGCAGAAACTTCTTACAGATCCTAACTTCACGCGGGCGATGCCGCAACTGACCAATGAGATTTTGTCGCGCCAATATCATTGAAAAAACGAACGAATGGTACAAAGGCACTACTGCCCTCTGGCGAAAATAAACTGAATCTAGTGAATGTCTTTGTTCCTACAGGTAGAAATTAGTTATTAAGGCACTTTGCCATAATTAACTCATTTTCAGAAATTTTAGCACTTCGGCCCTTGTCTTACCGAAGGTGCGACATGATAATTTATATAGTGTACATAATAAAGAGTATTCTGTTCTATTCTATGTCACTGAACACGTTATGTCACGCTTGCCGAGAACGGACCGTGGATGGGTGACCATAGGTACATTAAATATCGAAACCCCTCCGTGCCTCGGAAAGCACGTTATGCCGTTGTTCTCGGCTATGATTTTTAGATCTTTGACAGTCGTTACGGGTAGTCAGAAGCCCAAAAATCTGACCACCGGTACAGGTTGTACACCGGTACTGGTTGTCAGATTTTTGGGCTCCTTGGTAAGCCAAGAGGTATCGTGTTACCCTACCCAGTAACTGGGTTGTGGTGGCCAGATAAGCAGTCGCTCCATATATTACATAATATTGGTATTCAGCTGAATACCAGTATTTTAGTTATACCAGCATTCGGTTAGACTGGAAGTCGGCCCCAATATAGTTGGGAACAGGCTAGGTAGATTATGACCACAAGTTTATTGGGATAAATAACGATAAATGATGTAAGAGTCTGTAAGTAGATTTGTACAAACACTTTTACATGTCAATCATATTTTTTTTAAAACTAGATTTGGTCGGCGGGCGTTTCCTATCTGACTACTCTGAGAAGAAAGGCCAAAACAAACTCAGAGGTCACAGTCTCTTTTAAAGTCCAGACATAATCTTGGTCAGCTCATGTGAAGACCATGTAGATTGGTGTCTGAAATGGTCTTTTGCGGAAAGAACTACACAGACTGAGCGGACCTGTCCAGTCAGTGCACGCATTTGTCAAAAATCGTGCAGCTCAACTCAGGACTTGAGGAGCCTCACGATTCGACGAACAATACAATGAAAGGACATTTAGGTAGGCCGCATAAATTACTCAAACTGCCAGATCATGATCAAAACTAACTAAGAAGGAAAACAGAAAAAAGAAATGACCCACATAGTCCTCACATTCACAATAATTATAATAAAAAATAAAATACTTTACGAAGTACTATAAATATCCAAGTCGTTGTATATATATAAAATCATCAGTGTCAATGTGTATATAAAAATCCGCAAATAATCCTTGAGGACCATGTAGACCGGTGTCTGAAATTGGCTTTTGAGGAAAGAACCACATGGATTGAGTGGCAGTGCACGCACTGACATGCACGAATGGGCATCGTTATCATAAGCAAAATGCAGTCCCATAGCAAAGTAAAATAAGTACAGCTTTTAAAACATTGTTGCAACCCCAAACCTTCATATTACCGTCCTGAATTATTTCCTAAGATAAACAATAACCGTGCTATTTTACAACTTATGTGGATAACTTCGCAGCCCACTTTACAATTTGATTGGAAGTACCCTTTAAAATGGTTAAGCAATGTGATACTTTGAAACCGAAGTTTTCCAATTATTTAACTTAATTTGTGGACTTCAAGCCCGTGTAACTTTTACTTAGTTTGCTTGTATCGCACTTTTTATAGGTACGCTTTTGTGAAAGGTGAAGCGGTTTTTTGTTTACGTTATAAATATCCTTTTTATATTCATCATCTGCCTAGCCTTTTCTCAACTATGGGTAATACCATACCCCTTGGTAAGACTGGTTGTCAGACTTTCGGGCTACTGACAACCCGTAACGACTGTCAAAGATGCACGAATGACAGCCGCGACCAACGGCTTAACTGGCGTTCCGAGACACAGAGGGGTCTTGGTATATGAAGGTGGTCACTCATCCACAGGCCGACCGCGGCAAGCGTAGCTTAACCTGATCGATCGTCCCGTGTGGCTGTTAACTTAGCCACAAGCCCCCTTCCCTTCTTTATATATTGGTACTTGCTTTTTATATTGGACGGGTAAAATATTATTGGGTTTACCAGTAGGTACGAAAATATTCACAGAAGCCCGAAGTTTGGATTTGTGTCTAGTTAATTGCAATAAGCTCGTCCCCTATTACATAGGACTTCAAATAACTGGTGATTACACCAGTTATTTTTAATTCACATTCACACACACACACACACACACACACACACACACACACACACACACACACACACACACACACACACACACACACACACACACACACACACACACACACACACACACACACACACACACACACACACACACACACACACACACACACACACACACGTACATATTTGTGTGTGTGCTCTTCACGTCTGCCTAGTTCAGGGAAAAAGGAGTGATGATAGTTTATATTTGCTAGCTAACTACACGGAGAGAAAATTCTTAGAAAATTACTGTACTCGTCACTGTAAAGTGAGTGCAAGTGACATCTACAGAAAATGTTCTGAGTGAGATTGGGAAAAATTCACTATTTGTCCAATAAATTTTGCTGTACAGCATAAGAATTTTTACTGTGCTAGCATGGTAATTTTTCCATTACCACTCAAATGCACTTAGATTATGAGACAGCACAGTAATTTTTCTAAGATTTTTTTCTCCGTGTAGCTTTAGTCCGTACCTTAACTCGCGTGGATGTCGGGAGTTATCTACGGGAACGTGCTACCGGGACGAAAAGTAACCTCTGCCCTTCCCCAGGATGCGATATATCATCTTGCAAAATTTCATGAAAATCCGTTCGGTGGTTTAGTCGTGAAAAGGTAACATACTGACAGAGTTACTTTCAAATTTATTATATAAAAAGTTCCCATTAAAATAGATGGACAAACTTTTAGAAATCATTCAGACCACCAAAATAAGGACAACGGTAAAAAAATATATGAGAAAAACGCATTAGATACTTACAAGAAAAATAATCAGCTAACGAAAATACAGTAAAGGTCACAGCTCATCAGAGGCACCCGGCACCCACTCCGCACCGCCTCGCCTCCTGCGGCTAGTATTCTTTATATGGACTTTTATGTGTATGCGCTCACTACATCAACTCCGTAGCGTCACCGGATCGCCTCGGTCGTAAGCCGTCCACGCGCGGACGGCGGGTGGACCACACGTTGACGACTCGCTGAGTCGCTGCTCGCATGCTTGCCTTGCGTTGATTGCGCATTGCCAACGCGCTGCCCGCGAATGATCGCGTCGACGACGATACGTTGGCGATGCGCCGCTCCCTACCCTCCCTCTCACCGTGCACTCGTTGACCACGCGGCGTTCACTCGTTGACCGCACGAGGTCCACTGGTTGACGACGCGAGGTCCACTGTTTGACCGCGCGACATTTATTGATGATAATGCGGCGTCCACCCGTGGACCACCTGTCGACAACGAGTGGACGCCGTGCGACGAGGCGGTGCGGGGTGGGTGCCGGGTGGCTCTAATGACCTGTGACCTTTATGTGCCGGCAATTTATTATTTTACGTAAAAATAAAATCACTTTAATCAGTGTTATTTTTTGCTTGGGTATCTTTGGTTAGACGTACTGAGCGATCTGTTGATATTTGTCCATTTATTTTAATGTGACCTTGTATAAATTTAGGTAAGACCTACATAACTGCCGTGCTATTCTGTAAAAATCTCACCGTGAGAACTTAGGTGAAGTGAGCGGGAAGTGAGCTCTGTCATTCCCTAATGGTAGGTATTGACACTATTAAGTGCTCACTTCACTTATGATTTCACGGTGAGATTTTTACAGAATCGACCGGCTGTACCTATTACGTAGTAAATCACAACTAATAAATGATTTGATTTGATTTAGTAACTTGTAAATATTACAGTTTTTTTTAAAGGAATTTAAAGGTCTTACAAAATGCGAAAGCATTTTCATATTTTAAAGGTTTTCATGCCAAAGTAAAAACAATCCTTGAGTAAGTAAAGATCTCAGGGGCATTAAAATCAAATGTTACATTAGTTTTATTATTTATTTTTAGCTTACGTTATACCACTGCAGGGCAAATACGAGTACCTCTCTTTCGCCTTTCCACTCATCTCTGTCTTGAGCTAGTGAGGACCAATCTTGTCTGTAGGCGTCAAGCTCGTATAAGATTTCACTTTAAGATAATAATAATTGAAGAAGGCACCTGTCTCTTTGTAAAAATATTCAGAATAAAATATTGAAGATTTTAAGACCAATTTACGAAATATGTGTCAAATCAATCTGCCTTCTTTTTCCAACCACGTTGAGGTCGGCTTCCAGTCCTGAATGCAGCATATGACCGCCACAACCCAGTAACTGGGTAACACGATACCCCTTGGCCAAACTGGTGGTCAGACTTTTGGGATTCTGACTACCCGTAACGACTGTCAAAGATCTACGAATGACGGCCAAGGCTAACTCCTTAACGTGCTTTCCAAAGTACGGAGGGGTCTCGGTATGTAACCCATCTACGTTACTTAACCTTGAAGATGGGACCCATCAAGGGCTGTTATTATTATTCTACGAGCCTCACGAAAAATGTGCAGGTATGATAGAAAATATCGCTGATAATCCAATTCTGCAAAAAAAAAAAATATTCATTTCATATTTCTATTAGATTTATTGGACGTCTGACTAAGTATTATTTGCCAATAAACCAACTTCGTTGACGTTAATATTACATTTATTGAAAGATTCATTTTACTAAGCTTTAAATGTTAACTTTTTGCTAGAATATAAAAATAATACTAACTGGCTGGAATCATAAGAAACAGCTGATAGATAATATTAAGAAAATATATGTGTAAGCAGTCTGTTGTTAGATTTCATGTAGATAGGATCCGCACTAAGAGGTGCTCCACACTTGTTCGGGTTCGACGTTAATTTTTTTTGTTATATTTTTTGCACATCAAGCTACTACAATCTGTCAAATTTATTTAATAGATTTTCAACTTTATCCCTGAAGTGTAAGGTTCAAAATTGATTGGGAAAATTTGGCAGTTTCGGGTAGCTTGATGTGCTGGCGTCTGTACATATTATGTAGATATCCGTGAAAAAACGGCTCAGCGAAAGGAGAATATGTGTGGTCAAATCAAATCAAATCAAAAGTCATTTATTCAAACTAGGCCGAGAATCAGCACTTTTCAAACGTCAAAATTACAAAAGACAGTCCCCCAAAACGCCCGCCCTTTACCACTTCCTAGTGCTTTCGCTGGGAAGAAGAAGTGGCGCAACAAACTCCCCAGCAGCACAGTTGTCTGTTCAGTTAGAAAATATTTGATTGAATACAATACAAGGTATGCAAGGTAATTAACATTACAAGACACAGAATATTAAATTAAATTATAATGTGTAATTGCTTCGGATTGGTTGTTGTTTATTTATTGTTTAATACATACTGCTGAATGGAATGTTCCTACTTGAAGAAGTGTGTAGCACGCCTTAGATCTTAATGTAGGTAGAATCTGCAGGCTAATTGCGTAACACACTATCAGTAGCAATGGGTTTCATTGTGACAGTTGAACAAAATTCATTGCGTTATTTACGTTGTTGAGCAGACACATTTTTCGAACATATGGAGCAATGCATTAGCAATATGCTTCAAAATGATTCAAATTGAGAGTATTAGTGTGTTACGCAATGCTAAGCCAGTCTAATACTGCTTTTTTTTTATAAAATCTAGGCAATATTCTCTCTGGAGCTCGTTGTGAATGCGATGTGGCCGGCCGCTAGTGCGCGGTCTCGCTGGTGGTTTCGTTGTATCTGCGACGTGGCTTTGGTATAGTCAGTATCACCCACACGGTTGATTTTGACGGTCAAATGTGGCCCGTTGGAATATACTATTTATTTTCATACAAATTGGCGCCCATCCATGTGTTGTCGTTGTGGTGTGGTTGTAGTTTCGTTGTGGTACGTGTTATATTAATCAATTATTAACTAAAAACCTACATAATCGTTTATTCATTTCAACTGAAAGATATCCACTGCCGGACATTGGCCTCTCCTGGATTTTTACGGCCTCCACAAGGCTGGAAGATCTTCCAAAGCTACGAACTCAAACTCAAACTCAAACTCAAAGCATTTATTTCAAGTAAACCAATTACAGGCACTTTTGAATTGTCAAGGGGTCGGTCAGTCAGAAAGATGAAGTTGCCCATTCCAAAGCGTAGTAGGTACCTGTGGAGAAGAACGGGCAAGAAACTCCACGGACACTCTTTTAAATCATAAAAATCGTTACAAAATTTTGGTTACGTCTTCTAGTACACGGTTGCCACTCCAGAACCTTTCGGCCCCATCGGCCATCTGTCCTGCGTGCAATGTGCCTTGCCTACTGTCACTTCAGTTTGGCAATTTTTCGGGCTATGTCAGTTACCTTGGTTCTGCAGATCTCTTCAGTTCTGATTCGATCACGCAGGGAAACTATATTTCCACTATATTTATGTCTGTAATTTATATGGTGTACATAATAAAGAGTATTCTATTGTATTCCGTTGCCCTTTGGGTGACTTTTAGCCTTCTGATAAGGCCCATTGTGAGTGACCACGTTTCAGTGCGTCAAAGGTCAGACTTTCGTCTTGAGACTGCGGTATGTGGGACGAGAAGTATTTGTACAGACGCCAGCACATCAAGTTATTACAACCTGTCAGATTTCTTTAATAGATTTTCAACTTTATCGCTAAAGCATAAGGTTCAAAGTTGATTGGGAAAATCTGACAGTTTCGGGTTGCTTGATGTGCTGGCGTCTGTACTTACTTGATATTGCGTAGCGAACGCTGCCCAGCCGAGTCGGATTGAAAAAAAAAATCTTATTGATTGATTGATTATTTAAATAAGAGATAGTGGCTGTAAGAAATCAATTTTCTAAAAGTAACAAACGTTTTTAAAAATCAATCCTGTTACCAACGACGTACAACTCAAGAAAATTGTAAAGCCGAGATACAATAGTAAAATGTTCCTTCCTCCCGTCGCCGTCAGGTACAATCAGCCGCAGATTAGGAAGACCCAGTCGTGTTCGAATCCTGTCGCAATCCATTCATGCTTCCCGAAGGTATTGATCGAATTTATTCAATGGCGCATTAGTGCTATTGTTATTAATGCAGAAAGTGATTGCTGGGTTTTTAATAATCAAAGCTGTTGATTCGGTCGTTAATGACTATTGTCAAGAGTCTCTAGCTAAGTAGATAATACGCCTTTTTATCTCAGGAACAAGCCATAATTAATACTTAGACTAATCGGCCTATAATTTTCCCACTCCTGGGACACAGGCCTCCTCTCTGTGAGAAAGAGTGGGCCATAATTTACCACGCAGACCAAGTGCGGGTTGGCGGACTTCACGTGTCATCAAAATTTTGGTGCCAGGATTGGTATGCCGGTTTCCATGTTTTCCTCCACGCATTTGACAAATTTTTCGTCAGTCATTAAAAAAAAAATAGCTGTTCCATACATTTTGACCGCGTAGATATTGCACTTTAACAGCAGATTTTATTTCGATAACTGACGCAAACTTTCTGCCCCAGGGTGTCTAGAATTATGTGCTGAATTCATGATTACAGTTTGCGCAACGATGTGTCTTGCACCCTGTATAATTATGTAGAATATAAAGACGCCAGCACATCAAGCTACCCAAAACTTTCAAAGTTTCTAAATCAACTTTGAATCTTATGCTTTAGCGATAAAGTTAAAAATCTATTGAAGACATTTGACAGATTGTAGTAGCTTGATGTGCTGGTGTCTGTACATAGATGTCTGTGAACAAAATAGTTTTATGGATTAGGTACCAACTCAATTTTTGATTAATTTTTTTCTCAAATAAAAAAATGATAGGGGCCAATTGAAAAACTGCAGAATATTGAACAATTTTTTGTAAGTCGCAACATTGATCCGGGTTACCATAGGAATATATTAAAAAAAAAGTACGAATGACCTTTTAAAAATATTCAACAAGTTGTGAAAATAAATAATGACTACGTCTCAACCCTCTTAGATCAGTCCTACAGATTAACGACGAGATGAAGACAGACAGACGTTCTTAGAAAAAACGAAATTAATCATTCTTTTGTTTTAATCTGTTCTTATTTTTCTCGGAAAACCCCGGTATTAGGTACTGTGAAATCCGTTTGTGGGAGGAATTTAGGTGTTACAAAGATATGGATTTAATTAACTTGCTGTTTATTTTTGCATTTTGTTTATTTCTGACTAGCATCCGCCCGAAACTTCGTTTACGTAGAATTCGGAATTCCCGCCGTTTAAATCCTATTACCCGTTTTCCCGTAGAAATCAGGGATAATGTCGGCTTCTAATGGTAAAACAATTTTTCAAATCGGTCCAGTAGTTTCGGAGCCTATTCAATACAAACAAATAATCAAATCTTTCCTCTTTATAATATTAGTGTAGATTAAGCAGTTTTTGAGGCAGTTTGTGAAGTCTGCTATTACAGTACAGACGCCAGCACATCAAGCTACCCGAAACTGTCAGATTTTCCCAATCAACTTTGAACCTTATACTTTAGCGATAAAGTTGAAAATCTATTAAAGAAATCTGACAGATTGTAGTAGCTTGATGTGCTGGCGTCTGTACATTGGGAAATCACAATGTACAGACGCCAGCACATCAGCAGATTTCAGTGGTGGTGATTTAATACTACTATTTAAGATTACGCCAGGTCTTCAAGGCGAGAGGGGTTAGAGGGGCTTGTGGCTAAGTAATAACAGCCGCTCGGATCAATCAAAGGATAAGCTACGCTCGGTGCGGTTTGTCCGTAGGTGGGTGACCTTCTTTACATATCGAGACCCCTCGTGGGTCTGTTAATGTTAATGCCGTTCGTGGGAGGAATGTAGGTGTTACAAAGTTAGTTATGGATTTAATTAACTTGCTGTTTATTTTTGTACTGCAGCTTTTGAGGCAGTTTGTGGAATCTGCTATTACACTATCAGTGATGGTGATTTGGTAGGAATCCGGTTCGGAGTTTTGGAACGAAGTTCTTTAAAACGGTTTCTGGTACGAGGAGTTGACTGGTAGAAATCGGCATGCAATGAAAAAACGTTACGCGCCTTCCATGCGACTTTCAAAAGAGAAAGAAGAAGAATAAAGAAAGTGTAAATTTGGTTAAAATGAAATCCAAAATGGCGGCTGCGAAAATTTTAAATTATTTCGTCATGATTGTCGTTTTGCAAGTATCGCATAAGGATCTTCTTTCCTTACGGCGGTCTCCGACCGCATACGTTTTTATGTTTTTTGCTGCATTTGCATAATCAGCCCATAAAGTTCTTATAGCTGGACACAGGCCTCCTCTCTGTGAGAGGGATTGGGTCATAATCCACCACGTGTGCCCATGGTGGGTTGGTGGATATAGCTACATTGATTTGTTATAATGGTCTTGGAAGAGGCTTACGTCCAGCTGAGAACGTCTTTCAGTTAATATGATGACGGTCTATGTATACAGCGTGTAACGGAAAGAGGGTATCAACCCTGAATGAGGTGAATTTAATTTGACTTGTTTTGATACATTTTGCTATTGTTTAAAATCGTATAAATTTCTTAGAAAAATTTACTACATATTTTGCATAAAATTTTACGCAGCAGCGGTACGCCTCGAGCGGGGTCGAGGCGCCATATTGACAAATTGCCCCGTAATAAAAATATAATGTTAAAAGAAAATTGTTTAACGAGGAGCTCATTATTTCAGAACGAATCGGCGGCTGTCAGTGTACACAGCAGTGGCAAAGATTTAAATCGTTAGATTCGCCTTACTGCGTCAAAAAATAGTCGCATTTTTGATTCATTTTGACATGTCTGATACACAATAACGCAGTGACTACACTTGATTGTCATAGAAACGCTATTTAATCATGTGAACTCACTCTTCTCTGTATGAACACTATTTCTTGTGACTACGTACGATGGGGGCAAATCTACCCGATTCAAACTTTGGTGGGGCGGGGTTTGACTTAATGTCAACTATCGGACAGATTTTCATGCAGCCATTATAATATGACGGAGCCGCTTTCCTAGGAAAACAAAGCTTTAGAGCCATTATAAACAACGATTCTATCACTTGTCTGAAAGTTTGATAGATCCGTTATTCTCACGTGACACTTCGTTTTTTTTTTATTAATTCACTATGAACAAGGAGATGAAACGAAAAACTGATTTTTCTGACTGACATTTCGAAATATTTTAATTATGCGGGGTTTTCAAAATATGATAAGTATATCAATCTACTCCAGCCGGCCGATTCTGTAAAAATCTCACCGTGAAATCATAAGTGAAGTGAGCTTGAAGTGAGCAGTGTCAATAGTGTTAATTCCTAATGACAGCTCAGTTCCCGCTCACTTCACCTAAATTCTCACGGTGAGATTTTTACAAAATAGCACTGCTGGTAACGTATTCTCAAAATTAGAAAATATTTTGAACCCTTTAAATGAACTCTTTTTTTGTATAAATTAATGTCAGGATTTCGCCATGATTCTTTGAATAAATGACTTTTTATTTTGATTTCATAACTTAACACAAATGTGTTAAATCTGCAATTTACATAAATATAACGATTGTTCAGTAATCTCAGTATAATCTATTCATGCATCTACAGCCGTATTAGCACTACAGTGAAGCCATCATGACATTATGTCATTAACATACAAGACTTGTTATTAAGTGCATTGAACGTACTAATTAGATCTTGTCTAGGACTGTATTGTCATTGCACACGAGACCGTGAACTGTGCATTACATTACTCGTGTCTTCCACGAGCATATATACTTTAATGTACAGAATGACTTGTAATTGGACATATTCCTACAAGCCGGTCGATTCTGGAAAAAATTCACCGTGATAACTTAGGTGAAGTGAGCTTAGAGTGAGCTGTTAGTCATACTGATGCTAGGGATTGACACTATTGACGACTCACTCCACGCTCACTTCACCCAAGTTTTCACGGTGGGATGGTTACAGAATCGCACGGCAGGACCTTTTTTGAAATAAAAAAAAATAAAAATAATTTATTTCTTCAACATATAATAAAAGAACTGAATTAGTGATTGGAGCCTCCCTTTAAGCACGTAATGCCTGTATTGGGAGACTCCGCTCTTCTCTCTTCGATAAAAATAATATAAAAAAAGAAATCTATTTGCAATTGCTGGGGATATCGTGTAACATCAACAAAAAAAAAATACAGTCAAATTGAGAACCGCATTCTCTTGAAGTCGGTTAATTATGTGAAGATACGGCTCACAGCCACAGTGCATCTCACGATAATTTCACTAAGCCCTCACCGAAAAGCCATAAAAACAAACAACACAAACAAACAACGCAACGCAACGCAACGCAATTACGATTTTCGATTTTACTTGAATTTTATGCCAGTAATTTTGGTTTTAAAACTAAACTACTGAACGGATTTTGATGAAATTTCTATGGAACCAATCTGAAAGTATATTCTATCAAATAAAAAAAATAAAGTTTTGCAAATCGGTTTATAAATAACGGAGTTATGAGATAACGAACATAAAAACAATCGAATTGATAACCTCCTTCTGTTTTTGAAGTTGGTTAAAAATTAAGTGAAAATAGTGTTTTGTTTTCACCCGAGGAAAAGAAACATCTATATTTTGTTAGATAAAGGAAACTGAATCATGATTTTTTTTAGAACCGCCATGTATTTACGACTTGAACAAAACGGTTTATTATTTTGTAGCCTGTAACGAAAATTATGAGACTAAAAGGATGTCTGTTGGATCATGCGTGCCTTCACCTGGGTCAAGTTTTATTATCTTTTTTGTAATTAGAAACTATTCTAAAGTTTTATTTCGAATTAGCGGTTCCCGCGACTTCATTCGCGTTCATGAAAATAAATTGGATTTCATGGGTTTCAATTTTTTTTTATTATTTATTATTATTATTTATCGTTTATTTCAGGCATTAATTAACCCATAGTATTATTATAGAATTAAATCAAATTGAATAAAATTGTCATAACATTAAAAATAAATTAAATTAAATACATTACATTATATAAATTATTGAAACATTGATAAAATTATTGACAAATTATCATTGAATTACATAAATAAATAAATAAATAAATAAATTAATAAAATTATTGTAAATTATAAATTATTATCATTAGCACCAGTTAGCATCAATAAAGTCAACAAAATAAAATGTCAATAAAATTAACAACGCCTAAGAAGGTACACACCATGAAACACTTCAGACACTATCCCATTCTTACACCGGGTCAGTCGAGTCAGGAATGATGCCTGCGCGGAAACCTAATTCTTTTCTAAAATAATAAGCTTAGCTTAGCTTCCGTTTCTTATAAAATCAGCTATCTGCCAATGAGCTCCGTCAAAGTCAGTCCAGCCGTTTCGGAGATTAGCCGAACAAACAGACAGACAGATACACAAAAAAATCAAAATTGTTTTTTGTTGTACCGTATATACTTTCTTATGCGTTTAGTAAAAAGCTGTTTTAGTTTTATTATGATGTGACAAACAGACACTTCTGGTTTATTTATTTGTACAGATATCTTTTTATTATTATTATTCATTTATTTCGGAATCAAAAAAAATATTCCATATATTGTTAGTAAATCATACTTATAACTATGTTAGTATATTATTATTGAATGTCATTATTGAATGTCAACATTATTAATTATACATTATTTCACTAAAAACACACATAAATACATTATTACTCTATTTTACATTAAACAGGACCCCTCCAGATCCGTGAACGGTATTTATTATTTATTTTATTTATTATTTATTTTTATATCCATTCATCAATTTTCTCAATCTTTTTAATGTCCATTCATCAATTTACTAAGATCGTTAATATTATGATCGATGTATTCCAATGGGTTCATTAAATTATATGAAGAATGCCTGAATGTCAAGTATTTATCTTGTGACTATTGAACCCATTCTCACTAACAATAAGCAAGACCTACATAAATGAATGAGCGCTGTTGGATTTTCAACTTTCGGCGCTAAACCGAGAGTTGAAAATCCAACAGCGTGCGCTTATTACGGGTTCCATTTAGGTGTTGTGAAAACTGGCTTGAGTAGCTTTGATAAGGTTATTGTCTTGTGGTCTGTGTTGATATTGTGAGGGATTATTGGAGTTTGGGATTTCAGATTTATCTTTGTTTAGTAGGTAAGGGATTATTTGAAGTACTGGTATTAACATCGATGAAATTGTCTAAGTTATCACGACGCTTGGCGAAGGTATTATGTTGAAGTTTTGTTGACTTATATAATCCTTTCCCAAAATTAAACTGCAGTGCGATTCTGTAACCATCTCACCGTGAAAACTTAGGTGAAGTGAGCGTGGAGTGAGCTGTCAGTGTCATCCTACCAGATACAAGGGATTGAACAAGCATACTTTTACAATCATAATCCTATATAAGGACTAGCCTAGGAAAAAAAAAGAAAAAAAAAAACAACATTGAGATTCTGACTGAGTTTCTGTTTTGCTATTTTATTTTAATACCTCATAAAATAGGTTGTATAATGTTTTGACAGCTAAAATACTAGCTTTGAAATTATATAAAATGATCAATAGAATTAGCATATTTTTGAAATTAAAATCTCGATTCTGATTCTAAATGTTTGCTTGGTAAATCCCTAGCATCAGTGGGATGACACAATAATTATCATAAACAAATAAAGTATTTTGACTTGCTTGGTGGCCGACACGTGCGATGTGGACTCAGCGATCATTGTGCCGATAGTCGTGACAGCCAATGGGTTAATAGCCAATACCTTCGACCAACACCTGAGGACGCTCGTTGGGCAGCTGGATCAAGGACTTGATTCAGAAAGCGGTACTTCTGGACACGGATCGCATTGTCAGGAGGTTCCTCTCTCTGGAGCCCTGACCGCCGGTAGCTTGGACCCTGTTCCCGAATCCCGATACCGATGGGTTACTATTTTTTATAATTTTTTTTATATGTTCTAATATTTCAAAATATAATTTATATGTATTTATTGAAATAAGGGACATCATATTTATTCACTTACCCATCACAATTTAAACTCGTACATCAAACTTCCAAACGAGTGTACGTGAACGTGCCTTCTTCGTCATTAAGCATATTTGCCATTTCGACGGTCAACATGATAAATAACTTTGTCGTTCAAGACGAAAGTGCCGACAAAATTCCGAGCCATTCGGGGCTATTCGGGGCCATTCGGCTATTTTCGGCAGTCATCAATAAAACATTATGATGGAACGCCTACACTGAGATTGTCTTAGTGATTTTAAGATTAAGATTATATACTAACGCTGGCAGAATAGTCACATCGGCTCAGTTGCCAAAGAAGGAAACACAAAACAGATTACCTACTATTTTTGTTGTAAATCACTCGTAACCCGCCCTGTGTGGTATATATTCTTTGAAGATTATGAAATACCAGCTTTTAGCCGCGGTCCCGCCCACATGATAGTCAGATTTTATAGCATGGGTACGCACTACCGTGATAAATCTTATGATCTAACTCAGGTCATGTTATACCTGTGACCCAAATTTCATACAAAACCGTTCAACCGTTAAGACGTGAAAGGGTAATAGACAGACAGTTACTTTCACATTTATAGATGGACTAGCTGCGCCCCGAGGTTTCACCCGCATAAGTCTCGATCCCGTAAAAATATCGGTATAAACATATTCTATGTGGCAATCCTGGTTATAAACCATTTGTGTGCCAAATTTCATCAAAATTGATCTAGCCGTTTGAGCGTGAAGAAGTAACAAACATACAAACGCACACACAAACACAAACTTTCGCCTTTATAATATTAGTGTGATGGATGGATGTGTTCTTCTTTAAAAAATCTAACAGATAGAAACAAGTTTAAAATAATACAAGAACTTCGTAGCAGCTACGGCGTAGGCCAATACTACGGCGTAGGCCAATGCTACGACGTAGGCCAATGCTACATAGTTGCCTTAGCATTGTCCTACCCCGAGGCCTTAGCACTGTCATACAAATTCAAAGAATTCTTCAGGTCCAGCATGTCGATTCTGTAAAAATCTCACCGTGAGAACTTGCGTGGAGTAAGCTGTCACTGTCATCCCACTGATGCTAGGGATATACCAAGCAAATATTTAGAATCAGAATCGAGATGCTTGCATTCTGGGTAGTACTACACCCCTTAGTAGGACAGCTTTTCAGCCTTCCTTGCTTCTGACGACCCGTAACGACTGTCAAAGATCCACGAATGACAGCCGGGACCAACGGCATAACGTGCTTCCCGAGGCACGGAGGGGTCTTGTATGTAAAGACGGTCCCCCATCCACAGATCCACCGCAGCTAGCGTAGCTTAACCTGATCGATGGACCCGTGCAGCTGTTATTACTTAGCTACAAGCCCCCTGTTTGTGCAGAATAAACGTTTTTTCTTTCTTTTCTACTTTCCCCTTCCGCAAAAAGTACTGTCAGTAACAAGAACAAATTGCGTAATCGCTTCGTCGTAGGCGACGTCAAGTCAAAACTATGGCCGCTACGTGTTCGTAACAAATCACTGATTGCTTCTACAAATACTAAGTGAAAAACGACCCCGTTTTTTATGGGGGAGGACGAACAGGCGTGGTTTGATTATATATACAACATTATTTTTAGTATATGGCAAACCCGAAACACGTGTCTAGTATTTTCATGTAAAGAATCTATGTACAAAATTTCAAAACTGTATCATGAAAAATCACGAAGTTATAAGCTTGTTATGTTACTTGATTGTCCGTAAAAAAAGTTGGTTACCACTTAACACGCGCCGCCGGCCGACCGGCTGTGACCTGTGTTGTGCGCATATGATTGCGGATATGTACTTTGTGTTGCTCGGTGTCCAACTTTTTACCATTTTAAAATATTTTTGGGACAAAATATAACAAGGTGTAAAAACTATTGGAATCGATTCAGTAACTTATTCTGAACAAAATATACTCAGGTTTGCAGTATACTAAAAACAATGTTTTATATCCTTAATTCATTTTAGATTAAATCGAGCATGAAACGTTCCACCCCGAGTTACATACTTTGTACATCGACTCGAGTCTAGTAGAATGCCCACTGACTTTTTAGGGGTATATTTAAGACTACTTGCTATGTAAATATCAGTGACAGGAAGTTATTAAAACATCATCAATATAAACTAAGTGGAAAAAAAATCGTATTATTGAGTTTAACTCAAGAACCACTCAAGCAAAGTTAATCAAATTTACATGGGAACTGATGCATACCTCATCCATTAAAAAAAGTTTGCAAACCCGTTTATAAATGACGGAGTTATGCCCGAACATACATTAAAAAAAAATATATATACAACGTGTAACGGTAAATGCGCAAAACCTCAGACGCCCCAACTGATTTTTAATACAATTTACCTATTTCAGAGAGAAAATAAGTCATTAAAAATTGTTTAAAGGTTTTATGTGCTGTTTTTGTTTTACTAGCCATTCTGATCGTTTCTTGCGTATGCGACGACGCTTTACCGAGGGAGGAGTCGTCACCGGGCCGCTGCGCCGCGCTGACATTGACTTGCTTGACCTATTAATAAATAGACACGGCAACGTTTTTAATGAAGATTTTTTGAAAAATGTGACCTATATTAAAAAGTGGTTCAATTAATTCTGCTCATTATTCTGATCAAACTATTTTCAGGTTTTGCGCATTTAACGTTACACGTTGTATATAAACATCCGAATTGAGAACTTCCTCCTTTTTTGAAGTCGGTTAAAAATCAACGGCGATAATAATTGAGGTTAAATGAAAAACATTCTCAGTTAGTTATTAGAATTTTGGGTTGAAGTATTGAAATAATCAAATCAAAGCGCTCTGTTTGTGGCTCAATAAATTGGTATCTACACTTTACGTTTTCTGCTCCCTTGCTTATATTCATACATACTTTTGGAATCGCACGGGGCGATAGATCAGGTTATGCTACGCTTGCCGTGGTTGGTCCGAGGATGGGTGACCATCTTTGTCATTGGTGGATCTTTGGCAGTCGTTACTTGTAGTCAGAAGCCCGAAAATCTGACAACCAGTGTTACCAAGGCGTATCGTATTACCCAATAACTCGGTCGTGGAGGTCAGATAGGTAGTCTCTCCACGTAAAATACTGGTATTTAACTGCATTCGGTTAGACCGGATGCCAACCCTAACATAGTTGGGAAAAGGTTTGGCAGATTTATTGGCTTATGGAACAGACCATAGAGATCAATATGCTATGTAAAATTTTAGACATACACTATTCTGCGTCAATGTGTTTCGACCTTTACACGGCACATTTCGGGTCTGTTTGGGGAGGCTTCTGCAGTCCGTTCACAGTTTTTTACCTCTACCAGCAACAACCTAACAGCAACCCTATTGCAACGCGAATAAAGATCACAATAAGTTTGACAGACTTGTCAGTGGCAGCAACTTAGCAGCAGCCTTATTGTAACGAAAATAAAGATCATAATGATTTTGATAGACTCCTCAGTGGCTGCAACTCAACAGCCACCTTATTGTGACGAGAATAAAGATCATAATGATTTTGATAGACTCGTCTGTGGCTGCAACTCAACAGCCACCTTATTGTAACGAGAATAAAGATCATAATGATTTTGATAGACTCGTCAGTGGCTGCAACTCAACAGCCACCTTATTGTAACGAGAATAAAGATCATAATGATTTTGATAGACTTGTCTATTGCAGTAACCCAATAGCAACCTTGTTCGACTGAGAATAAAGATCACTGAGATTTGGACAGTTATGCAAAATCAGAGGAAAATAAACTATTAAAGGACTGCAGTGCTATTCTGTAAAAATCTCACCGTGAGAACTTAGGTGAAGTGAGCTGTCATTAGGGATTAACTACTATGGACGCTGCTCACTTCACTTATGATTTAACGGTGAGATTTTTACAGAATCGACCGGCTGTACTAGAAAAGTGCAAAGTATGTACTTACTTTCACATAATTGGAACATGAAATCGGAAAGTTTTGTTGCCTGTAGGTATCTCCCGTCCTTCTCATGATCAGGTACTGAACTTAGTTAAGTATAATTAAATTAACTGACTTATACGTGGCTCAAGTACTAAATGTGAACGGTTCTGTTACTATAAATATCAGTGTTGAGAATTGTTTTTGAAGTTTATTAATTTGTTTGAAGTTTGTTATTCTATTATGGGAAAACAAAAGGATGGGTAGTGAGTTTGACAGTTTGTTGTTACTACGTGAACTGTCAAAGTAACCCATTGGTTAACAGGTGAAACGCGATTCCTTTATTTTACTCTTATACTAACGTCAAATAACGAGCCATTTTTACCGCCACTCGATTTTTATATGGGTACAACATTAGTTTTTAGTATACGCGAAACCCGAAAAACGTGTCTAGTATTTTTATGTAAAGAATCTATGTACAGAATTTCAAAACTGTATCATGAAAAATCACAAAGCTATGAGCTTTTTATGTTACAAAATATGTGGTAAGTACTTTTGAGGGTCAAACCAGTGGCCCTGCGACACCTTGGTGTATAGACCGAGACAATTTATAAGTAAATGTATAAATACGTAGTATTTTATGTACGTTGAAACTGTTTGCACTCCCGTCAATTGTCCCAAAAAAGTTAATTTAAAAACCAGCGTCAGGCAGAACCTTTGAGAACTTAACCTTTTTGGCGTAGCCATGAGGTACACACTATTTATTTATTTATTATACCTATAACTTTATTCTTTCTTTTATTTCCTTAGATATTATATTAATAGAAAAGACGAGATAAAAGAGAATGTAACGCGTAAACAAATTAACTTTCACGAAGAGTCGTCGATTGCTCACACAAAAGAATATCATATTCTATTAATTTGGTATGAAAAGAGTGAATCCTCTCCAAAATTACTTCATAAGCTTTCTGATAAAGCCTTAGAAAATAAACTATTTAAGAGACTCAAGATAAAACCACTGTTGTTGCTAGCATAATCAGGCTATGACGTTCCCACCGTTGGGCTGTAATCCACCACGCGGGCCCAGTGCGGGTTGGTAGATGTCACATGTCTTAGAATTTTTGGTTCCAGGATATGCCGGTTTCCTCACGATGTTTTACTTCACCGTTTGAGAGCAGTGCCTATCTGGGTTAGAACCCATGAACTACAACTCGTAAACCCGGGCCGTTATCTCTGGGCCACCACAGCTCTCAGGAACTCTGTTACAATTGATCTATCTTCCGTGGTACATCTAGCATGGTGCAACTTGCAGTTAATACGTAAATGTAGATATTGATTCTGAGAATTGTACATTTATTTATTTTGTTATTTATGTACACTACTACATTTATGTACAGTAAAATACATATGGATATGACGATTGTTAGCGATGCGCTCTTATTTTTTAGATTCATGCTTAATAGTAATAATATACTGGATGATATTTTTTTTCAGGCTCCAAATTTTTACAGAGTTATTCATATTCATGGTCGAACAGCCTGTAAAAAATTGGAGCCGGGTAAAAAAAAGCATGCTGTATATGTAACCTAAGTACAGATGTATGGGCCGCTGGACCCCCGCCCAACACGCCGGCAGTTGAGTACGCGCGAGCACTGCAAGCGGGTGCCCAAATATAAGTTGTCTAAGATACCTTCTCGTTTCACTTCGCCGATTACCACCTAATACATCTACAACGATTATAATTTGAGTACAAAGGTACTGCTTATTCCTTAAGAAATTTCCTCCAGCAGACCTGCGAAACGAGAAGTAAAAAAGAAATGTAGACAGTAGTGTGTGAGAACATGAAGAGAAAATATGAATGTGTGAAGTCTAAAACTAACATAATTAAATATAGGGTAGCAATAAAACGAGTGACTGTAAATTACAATTTTAAGTTTCAAAATTAATTAATTTGGGTTATATAATTACTAAGTGAGCGACTGACTGTAAGTGACGAAAAATCAACAGAATAGTATCTTACAAACATTAATTTGAGTTACTTAAAATACAAGTTGAGCATAATAATAAGGCGTAGTCGACGGAGGCCCCTATTTCTGTCTGCAGGGTTTAAAGGAACCTAACACGAAGCGGATGACGGGGGCTCGTTCGCTCGCTCCGCTCGCTCACTTGAGCCCCCGTCATCCCCTTCGAACCTAACCTGTCCGTGTCGGGGTGCCCCAAGTCACGAGCTCGCTTCGCTCGCTCTTGCATCCTAAGTTCTCAAGTTCAATCTTGTGTTTTTCTAAGTTGCCCTCTCTGTATTTCCAGTCGCTCACTTAGTAATATAGTCGCTCGGATAAAATTTTAATATATGAAATGGATTTATCACAATCCACTTTTTGTAAGCTCGTTCTGGATTTTATTATTAATCAATATTCGTCGTTAGTTTAGTTAATTTTTCGCTTACTCAAATTCATACCGCTCAAGTTATTAATACAGTATGTCATCATCAGTCGCAAAGCTTTTTTTTAATCGCTCGTTTTATAATTCCCCTTAAATATACCTACACATATAATGCGAAAATGAACACAAGTATACCTACTTAAATAAATACATAATGTTAAAATATATACACATATATATATACAAATGCAGTATAGAGGAAAATAAATGAGTATACAGGAGAAAGAATATTCTTATGACTTTCAAACTTGAAGAATATTGCGGAACATTCCAGACGGTTAAAATGTACGGGTTTTGCCCTGATTCATTTGATTCGCTTTCCACCCTATAAAATATATACAACCTCATTAACCATAGCATTCTTCCTTTTACAGTGGTGGAACACTCACGTCCCCGTGTCTGCTCGCTGCCGGAGAAGCCGTACAACCCTCGCGTGTCAGACGACCTGTACCGTCTGCGCACCTTCAGTATCACCACCAAGGGTGGCGTGGTCAATTGTGGCGACTCCATCTGCAACCGCCGGAGTCGCTCCAATACTTCGGTTAATTCTACTAATAGCAGGTAAGAATTTTAAGGCCAGAGTATATTAGAAAGCGTCAGTAGACTGAAAGTCTGACAACCAGTCTTACCAAGGTTCAGTAACTGGGTTGTGGTGGTCAGATAGGCAGTCGCTCCATGTCAAATACTGTGATTTAGCGGCATTGGGTTAGACTGGAAGCCGACCCCAAGATAGTTGGGAAAGATCTAAGCAGATGATGAGATTACTAGAAAGCAAGAAACATATATTTAATTTGGGACACGCACAGGAAATATAAACCATAAAAAGAGTAACATTAGATGCTAACAAAATAATGTAAAAAAAGACCTAGAAAGCTCTGTTTTCATTATTTTTTTACGATATGCAGCTTTTTTTAGCATAATGCTGAAATATAAAAAAAAATACTGCTGGTATATATCTAATCTGATAGATCCCACTGTGATGCTACGGAATCACGTACGCACACATACATACATATATAAACCCACTCGCCTAACCAAAGCCGAAACACTACAAAAATGATTTGAATTTAAAGAGTGCAAGATGAAAAAGGAAACAATGTAAAATGATAAAAGTTTTGCGCTGTTCTGTCACGCGTTCTGAACAAAAGAAAAAAAACCGTTCAATTGTGAGTCGGTCTCGCGCACCGAGGGTTCCGTACGTAGGTATGTAACTACAAAACGGTTTTCGGATTTTTTCCTTTACTTGTGCTACATGACACTGTTTTTCATGATTCTAGGTCAACGGGAAGTACCCTATAGGTTTTGATTCCCTTGCGAGTTTCATAATATGCGGCGTAAACGGAACATAGACGCCCGTACCTTTTGATTGCGTTGATTTAGAAGTTTGATTTTTTCACTGCTTCAAGGGATTGCAGTCTTGAGTATTTGATGATAATTTCAACTTAATAACTCCTGGCGTTCCTGAGAAAAATGGTCTTGACAGACGGGCAGACAGAAGGACAACTAAGTGATCTTATAAGGGTTCAGTTTTTCCTGTTGAGTAACGGAGCTCTAAAAAAATGAATACAAATTTGGCAATGTATTTAAAAACTCACTGATCCTGGATATAAATACTTTTAGGTTTTAATTAAACTGAAATTAACACTGTTTATTGCAAGGAGCAAGTGCGTTCAGGTAAGCGATACTTTGTATGGTTGCAACTGAAAATGGTTTAGTACCAATAGTGATTTAGCAAGTATTTGGAAACAATCATGTCTTAAAAGAACTTAACAAACGTGGGTATTCAATTCAATTCAATCCTTTATTGCTCCCATAGTGTACACATACATATGGGAAGTACAAAACAATAGAATCATTATGAACCCTGTCGGGCACAGCAATATTTTAATTAAGTAGGAGAGAGGAAGAGCGCTTTTATGGTTTTCCTTATTATTAAATATTTATTACGTACGTTGAACTATGGACACATTTTTTACGTACGGCCAGTAATTGGTATGAGGTCTGGGAACAATTCTAATGCTAGAAATATAGTTTTTAGAAATTTTTTGTCTGAATGTATGTTCCAGCATCATGCAAATGCTACATAATAGATTCTGTTAAAATTTTGCATAGATATTCCCTATAAGTCTGGTGAGTCTGTAGGCTATAAATTATCACGCTATTTGTTATGGGGGATGAGCAATACTGCATAATGTTCGTATTCTTCTTTAGTTTACCACTTATTGTAAAAATACGGGCCAAATAATTAGAATATTGCAGAGAGTTATACTCGTAGATTAAATTGCGATTACGATGTTGGTACGAGTACCATGGAGATGCTCTGTTTCCTCATCTGTCTGGCTTTTCCCTAACTTTGTTGGGGTCAGCTTCCAGTTTAACTGGATGTTGAATACCAGTATTTAAGATAGAGTGACTTCCTTTCTGACCTCCACAACCCAGCTACTGGGTAATACGATACCTAATGGTAAGACTGGTTGTCAAACTTTCGGCCCGTAACAAATGTCAAAGATCTACAAATGACAGCTGGGACCAACGGCTTAGCGTCGTTTCTGAGGTACTTAGGGGTTTAGGGGTCTTGGTATGTAAAGATGGTCACCCATCCACGGACCAACCTCAACAAGCAATTGGCCTGTACTGCTGTTATTATAAAGCCATAAGCCCCTTGTCACAAAAATTTAAATGCCTCCGGTTTACGCCAATCGACGTTTTGATTTGAACACGAACTGCGTCTTGGTACAAAATAGTGTTAGCATATATTAAACCACAGTCGGCAAGGCGTATGGTCGCGTGTTCGAAACTATCATGACTTACTTCCGATGACGGAAAACATTCTTAGTAATGCCACTAATTTCACGCATTTTACTGCGTTTTAAGTAAATTTATGTCTTTATAGTGAGTATTTAGGATTCCGAGGGGATTTTATGACATAAAATACTAAAATCGTATGTCCTTTGTACTACTTATATTCATGAAAATATGCACACAGACAGATAGTCCTGGAGTGTATATAAGTGATGCAGAAAATGTTTATTTTGATAATTCAAGCTTTTATGAAATAGATTGGTCATACAGCTTGTATCGGAGATGTGTGTTCATATTTAATACGTTCACGCCGGGGCCGATTTTCATTTGTTTTGCTATGAGGCGGCGCCGCCCGATAGGACAGCTTAGTGCGGGTCACCGGTGGGCCGCGCCGCCCGATGAGACAGTTTAGTGCGGGCCACCGGTGACCCGCGCCGGCGTGAACGTGTTAAGGGTGTGATACAGACCATCAATCTGAAAAACTTTCTCCATGGGACCAACATCGTAAGACCGAAAACTTTATCAGCTGTCCCATACATTTGTTCCGATAAGCTAATGAAGGCCGCAGGAATCCGCTGGATGTGGGAAGCACAGAACCCGTCCAAGTGGAGGCTTGAGGGAGGCCGATGTCTAGCAGACGTCTTGGTCGGAGTATGTATTAAGGTTGTGCATGGGACAGCTGATTGTTTTATGTTAGTCACTGACCTCCATATATACAAGTACGCTGGACCTATGATAAGCCGGGCCATAGTGAGGAGATTTGATTTTCGCCATTTTGGCGCTGATCGCAGGAGTTGGTGGGAACGGAACTAATAATAGAGATGGGACAATGTGATAAAATACATCGATAAAATGCATTTTCGACCATCAGGTAATACTATTTTTATGTTTCCGATAGATACAGATATCACCTCACCTCTTATTTATGTATCAACTAAATTAATACGACACAACAAAGAAGCTTAATCGCGTTAAACCTCCAAAAACACTTTAAAAACACGGGAGACAATCCAAACGAGACAGCGGCCATTTGCAAGTTACGTCAGATTTAGTTCTCTTCCCATGCATTGGGGGCGCTTCAAATAGGCACACTGAGGCACACAAGAGCTGTCATTTCAAAGGGTATCGTAAGTCCAGCGTACTTGTATATATGGAGGTCAGTGATGTTAGTCCATTGGAGAAAGTTTTTCAGCGGGGTAATAACGTAACACACTAACAGTAGCAATCACTTTCATTTTGACAGTTCGATAAAATTCATTGCGTTTTTTACGTTGTTGGAAAGACAAATTAAACATATGAAGCAATGGATTAGCGATATCATTCAAAATTATTCAGATTGTTATAGATAGTGTGTTACGCAATTATGGTGCAGTTTGAATGTGACCACACATTCCTGATACTCGCTGTATAGAAACATTGTCATTAAATCTATATTCAGTGGTCAGAAATCACGCACTGTGATCAAAGGTCGATTCTTCTCTGTGTAAGAAAATGCTCTTACTTTGTAGTGGCATTCTGGTTTTGCGTACATACATTTCAATATTCTATTTCAATAAGCATACTATTCAATCTTCCATTGAAATATCGTGCCCTTCTAATGAAGCTACATTTTCCAAGTAGGCAGGTACACTACACCACCAATAAATTATTGTCAAAAGATATAGTGTGAGACATCACGCCATGATGAGGGAAACCAAAGACAATGCAGTAGGCAGTAGTCACTCACAAAGAACAGACGGACGGTGTCTAATCAGATTAAAAGAGATTTGTAACTGATTACCGTGTTGCGTGTTCGGGGTAGGGTTGACACTGGTCACCTATCTGACCAGCGGGGTAGTTGCGCTAACACTATCATTGGCTTTCATTTTGACAGTTCAACAACATTCATTGTGTTGTTAGTTTGGCAAGTTGGAATTTTCACATTTATACCAAAGAAAACATTTATATTTACTGTCATGATAACAAACTATTTTTCATTTTTTTTCTTTTTATTTTTCATTTTTTTTCTTCTGCTAGTGCTCGTGTCGATAAACGGGGATCAGTTTCGATGAGTTGTCGTAATCGTTCTGTGTCAATCTTAACTACAGGGCCGGGGTGAGGTGAATCTTTTAAACTGTAGTCTCCCATGTCGAATTTATCAAACCAATTTTTAGCCGTGCGATAAGTGACCGTAGAATCTCCCATCGATTTACACATGTTTCTTGCCGCATCTGCTGCTGAACGTCCCAATCGGTATTCGTGAAGTAACACAGTCTGATTTGTTCTCTTGAAAGATCCACTATTTCGATGTGTACGCCTTCGATGTTGGAAGCGTTATGAAACGTGGCAGGAAATTTCTACGCTTTTATACTTTCGTCAAAGAAAATTTCAAGAACATTTAATGAACAAATAAAAAAATTCTAGATAATTCTGAAAATTTCTACTTGCCGACCTAATATTTGCGTTGTTGAGCAGACAATTTTTTCGAACATAATTATGAAGCAATGGATCCTTCAAAATTAATCAGATAGTGTGTCTCGCAATTAGGTTGCCAAAATAAGATGATCCGATATAAAACCAGGTAACAAAACGTTGAATGAGCCAGTTGCAGTAGTAAAGGGTGGGCTATATAAACAAAGAACCGATTACCACTGTGGTAGATTTGTTCTTGAGTGGAGACTGCAAATTGGCAAACAAGAGGAGAGAGGAAGAACGATCTTAGATGAGTGGCTGGTAAGGGCAAGTTTCTGTGGGCTGAAACAGAATTGAATTTTACTTGGGAGGTCATAAATAAGGGGTGTCCAAGGATAGCGATAAATGGCGTGCAACTGGTGAGGTGTCTGTCTAGAAATCCAGTGAACTTCTTCATAAGATGATGATGAATAATACAGGGCGGCAGGTACTTCCACGTGTAAACTGTAATCGTGAACTCAGCACATAATTCCAGACCCTAGCAAAATTTTATTTGTCATTTTATTTAGTACTAGCTTCTGGCCGCGGCTTCGCCGGAGAAAAAGTAACTCTCTCAAGATGAAAGTTGAACTATGGTCTGTCTATGTGCCAATTTTCATCCAAATCAGTTCAAAGGGTTACACGTGATTGAGTAACAAACTTTCAAACATCTTCACAAACTTTCAAATTTATAATAATAAATATTAGTAGGATTAGAAGACTGTACAGACGTCAGCACATCAAGCTACCTGTAACTGTCAAATCCCAATCAACTTTGAACCTTATGCTATAGCGATAAAGTTGAAAATCTATTAAAGAAATTTGACAGATTGCAGTAGCTCGATGTGCTGGCGTCTGTACATATTAGATAGTACATATTTTATTTACTTAATCAAGATAATATTTTTTTATATATTTATTTAGCCCTGAAAGTTAGGCAGACCTTTGGTGTGGGATGCAACATGTGTCGACATCCTTGCGCCATCCCATCTTCCTAGCACGGTGCGCTGTGGTGGAGCGGCTGCTGCAGGTACAGAAAACCTCAAACGGCGAAAATATTCTAACCTGATTGGAAGTTATATGTTCGAGCCGTTTGGGGTTGAAACACTAGGGCCGTGGGGTCCGAGTGTCCACTTGGTTTTTCAAGATATCGCCAAGCGGTTAGTCGACTCTTCTCGTGACTAGAGGGCTGGCCTATTTCTTGGCCAAAGAATCAGCATCGACATACAACGTGGCAATGCTGGTAGCATTGCCACGTTGTATGGCGATGCTGCTACCTGCTGTGCCTTATGGGCACTGTTCCTGTTAACAGTGATGCGGACGAATTTTTTGATGCCCTATGATTCTTTTGCTTATTTTTTCATATGCATGTACGTCAGTTATTAAAAAGAATATCAGCTGTTTCACAGAAAAGTGCAATACGTCAAAAGGTAACAGCATTTTTTTTTTACCGATGAAAAGTTTCAACACTAGGGTTTTCAGAATCATATGCTGAATTCATGGTTAAAGTTTGCGCGTCGACATTCCTGCCACCCTGTATATTTATTTATTTAATACTTCAAGCACATAAATGTACGGAGGCGGAGTTAATCCCATAAACATTTTCTACCAGTAAATACAGTTCTGCATAATGTACAGACGCCAGCACATCAAGCTACTACAATCTGTCAGATTTCTTTAATAGATTTTCAACTTTATCGCTAAAGCATAAGATTCAAAGTTGATTGGGAAAATCTGACAGTTTCGGGTAGCTTGATGTGCTGGCGTCTGTATTATACAACTGTAGACGTTTGATCTTCATAATCAGCTTATAATGTCCCCACTGCTGAGATACAGGCCTCCTTTCTATTAGAGGAAGTGGGCTGTAATCCACCAAGCGGGTCCAATGCGGGTTGTATTCAAAAGAATTTATTTTTTTCTTACGTTGCCACCCCTACCCGCGACCTACTTACTCGTTCGCACCCCTCACTGATTAACGCGCGGTCACTGAGCAGAGCGTCTTATACTATGACGAGTAATAATGGACTACATTAGAGTTGTTGTCTTGCTAATACAATTGTATCGAAGTTCTGTAAGTCATTGATCAACAATGAGGTATTAATGCACAACGATAAACTAATAATAAAGGTTAACGAGATTGAAGCTCAATTAATTTGCATCTGTGCACGTAGAGATGTGTCACTGGCCAGTATTCTCAGCAAGAATGTTTTGTCCGGAGGGACAAATACAGTCTGTTCACAGTAATTTTACCTCTGATTTTGCATCACTGTCCAAATCACAATGACCTTTATTCTCATTCTCATAAGGTTGCTGTTGGATTGGTGGGACTGATAGGTCTTTCAAATTCACTGTGCTCTTTATTCTCTTCACAATAAGGTGGCTGTTGGATTGCTGCCACTCACAGGTCTGTCAAAATCACTGGGATCAAACGGCACCATCTTGTTTTTTTAAACTCAAACTCAAAGCATTTATTCCAATCAAACTATTTAGAGGCACTTTTGAATTGTCAAGGAGTTGGGTTTAAGTCAGAAATATTATTATTATTTATTTAAATCGAACACAAATGATTCATATTGTTTTTAGTAACACTTACAAACTACGTTTGTAACATTCTCATTAAAATAACGTTTTCTTCTTCTTTTTTTTTTTTTCTTTCTGCTGAAATATGAAGCTAGTTGGGCACCTAACTTTATATTTCTGACTGAGCGACTACTACGTGCTACGCTTTGGAACGGACATTTCAGAGTATAAGAACGCTCGCATAGAGAAGAACGGACAAGAAACTCTATTAAATTCAATTTCTTTGTAATCTTTTGGCGCCCGAATGAAATTGACAGGTCATTTCTGAAATGTTTCGTGGAATTGTTTTGATAAAACAAGATGGCGCCGTTAGTTCCAATTGTAGTCACGCGCCAAAAGAACCTTGTATAATGACAACTTTCGTCTCGATCTCGATCAAAATTAACGATAGCGATCGAGATTTAATGTGCAATGGGCGCCTTTTAAACTCACGCCTCTGCACAACGGAAGAAAGCAGTGTTATGATACGCCTTGTTCTGTCTGAGTTTCTACAGTTCAGTAGTTTTTGCAACTAAAAATAGAAAATTGCCCTGTTTCTGCTTTTTTTTTTCTATAGAAAATACATTTTTCTTATTAGTGGTCTTCGTATAAAAATAATCCGTACAACAGGGGACATGAAATGTTTATTATGTCAGATGGCTGGACCACCACTTATGTTGGTACACTAATAAGATTATATTGAGTAAATCTAATTATATATATGTAGGTATGTATTTATTATTTTGATTACGTGATATTTATTAACATCCTCATCATTTGCTTAGCCTTTTCCCAACTATGTTGGGGTCGGCGTCCAGTCTAACCGAATGCAGCTGAATACCAGTATTTTACATGGAGCGACTGCCTATCTGACCTCCACAACGCAGTAAACGGGTAGTACGATACCCCTTGGTAAGACTGGTTGTCAGACTTTCGGGCTAATTACTACCCGTAACGACTGTCAAAGATTTACGAATGACAGCCGGGACCAACGGCTTAACGTACTTTCCGAGGCACGGAGTGGTCTCGGTATGTAAAGATGGTCACCCATCCACAGACCAACCGTGGCAAGCGTAACTTAACCTGATCGATCGACCCGTGTGGCTGTTATTACTATTACACAGTAAATGGGTATAAATATTATAAGGGAAATGCGAAAAAAAAAACTTTTCAGTAATTTACAAAATAAAATGTAGTTCTAAAAAGTCCTCCTATTTTCACATAGAACCGTATGTTTCACCGACAAAATTCTGCCTAAATATCAGCATTCTATGTATAGGGGCTGCGTACAGTCGACAACCGCCCGACCCAATCCTCCCCTACCAAATTGGTTA
Organism: Eremobia ochroleuca; assembly: GCA_949629135.1. Lineage (NCBI taxonomy): Eukaryota > Metazoa > Arthropoda > Insecta > Lepidoptera > Noctuidae > Eremobia > Eremobia ochroleuca. The sequence goes on along the minus strand of OX451407.1, from coordinate 11,926,329 downwards.
ACGACCTTCAAATTCCTTTAAAACAATTCGCACCAGCGGGTCGATTCTTTAAAATCTCACCGTGAAATCATAAGTGAAGTGAGCACTTAATAGTGTTAACCCTTAGCGAATGACAGCTCACTCCACGCTCACTTCTCCCAAGTTTTCACGGTGAGATGGTTACAGAATCGCACGGCTGAACATAATTCCTAATTCAAACTTGGACAATGAACAAGAAATTCGAAATTCAAACTGGAACCATTCATTCAGTAAGAGTGTACGTAAGACCGGCCGTTCTTCGTTCCACGGTCACTGGTCATTATTGACTTAAAGTGCGAACAAGGGATGGCGCTATACTTCCTGTGTAGCTCCATCTCATTTTTACTCTGAAATAATTTATATCTTTGAGATTTGTAAGGTCCCTGAGGTGTTAGCGCGAGCTAAGCGGAGTCTGGCCAGTCAGCTCTGTGGTTAGGTAGGAAATGTGTGGTTTTGATTGTAATGTAACCATTTGATCTTATTTGGAGGTGTTTGTTAATTTTGTAATTAGTTTATTTGTATCTACGTACCGCTGTTTGTAATCAAGAAGAAGAAGAAGAAGGCTTGAGTTTATGTATGTATGTATATCGTGGGACGTGTCGTGTGATCCAAAATGTGTACCATAAAATATCATAATCAAAACCAAAATCAAAAGTCATTTATTCAAACTAGGCTGAGAATCAGCACTTTTCGAACGTCAAAATTACAAAAGACAGTCCCCCCAAAACGCCCGCCCTGCATCACTTCCTAGTGCTTTCAAAACGTTAGATAAAAAACGCAATAAATGTTCAATTGTGGGGACAAAACGTCCGCCCTTCACCGTTTCGTACTGATCAACGGATGTGTACGAGGCCTTACCGTTATAATCTGACGCCTTAGGTCAGTCTTCGTAAGTGTCCTTTCAGTTTTAAAAACACGATTGTAAAGCCTTCTACTTGTAAGTAACAAACATTACATCATCTGCCTAGCCTTTTCCCAACTATGTTGGGGTCGACTTGCAGTCTATCCGGATGCAGCTGAATACCAGTATTTTACATGGAGCGACTGCCTATCTGACCTCCACAACCCAGTTACTGGGTAATACGATACCCCGGTAAGACTGGTTGTCAGACTTTCGGGCTTCTGACTACCCGTAACGACTGTCAAAGATCTACGAATGACAGCCGGGACCAATGGCTTAACGTGCTTTCCGAGACACGGAGGGGTCTCGGTATGTAAAGATGGTCAATTGGTCACCCATCCACAGACCAACCGCGGCAAGCGTAGCTTAACCTGATCGATCGATCTGGGCGGCTGTTATTATTAAACTGGCTGTTGTTGTAAGTAACAAACATTAATGGAATAAAAATGTGTTAGAATGGAGTGGTGCCTCAAGACTCAAGAGTGTTTGGTAGAAATGGGTCACAAGTAAAGGCAACTAGTATTTATTATTTGTATCTGTTGCTGCGGGCTTAAAGTGTTATTGCTTGTATGAAACGGTACACATTCAATAGATTGTGTGACTTTTTGTTGGATTTAACGTATTTTTATGTATTTGAGGACCTTTTGAAACTAGTTTCATGGATACAGTACTACCTATCTTAACACGGCGTCACTGTGGTAGAAAATAGTTAGATGGACGTTGAAGTGGGTCAATATTACCCATATATTTAATACATGGTATTTCCATAATTTTTATGTAAATTCGTAAACTGTGTCATAATTTCAGTATAAAGGTATTTTGGTTTTGATAATAAAACAGAAAAATAATAATTCAGAAACGTTTAATTGAGTTTAATCAACATTTAAAATAACTCTCAAAAATTACAATAAACAAAAAAAAGGACAATATTGGCTCCAGTTACTGCACAGACGGCATCGTCGCGCGTGTACTTTCAAAAATATTAGAAATTTTAAACCAACTGGGTAATTTTGACCGAACCTCAATGACGCCCGGGTTAATCTGTACTTATAATAAAAAAGCTGAAGAAATTGTTTTTTTTTTGTTTGTTTGTTTGAACGTGCTACTCTCTGGAACCACAAGTCCTATGACACAATGGGCGGTCTTATCGCTAAGAGCGATCTTTTAAAGACAACCTTTGTATGGATTGAAAGGGAAGGAGAGACAAATACTGTAGGTAGTCTGTGGTGTACCATTTACACGATACAATGAATATATACATAAAGTATATTATACTAATCTAAAATATATACATAAAATAATAGACATGAAACAGGAGTACATGAAATAAAATGATGATGTTTAAGGAGAGAGGAAGCGCTTTTTTATCATAATTTTAAATGTGGACAAAGATTGAGCACGCCTCACCGACACGGGCAAGTCATTCCATAAGCGTACTGCTTGCTTAAAAGATTTGTCATAGAAATTGGTGGAATGCATGTCTAGTCTCGGTTTTCCGAGAATATAATAAGATAATGTTTATTTACCAAAAACAGTGCTTTACATTCACTTATAGTCTACAAATCTACATTAATAGCTAGGTTTTTATTAATGAGACGCAAAGGAAGCATTTTGCTTATGAACTTCACACTACGTCGAGCTTGTCTCGTGAAGTCCATGGTTGGTATTACCATGATTAATGTGAAAATGCGCATTATTAGGTACTTACATGTATACTGCTGGATTAAATGTTAATAGAACCCACCCTCCCTTCCCTTCCCTTCCCTTTCCTTCCCTTTGTTACGTGCACTATAGGAATATCACATATGAATGTAGACTTTTTACTGTACAGACGCCAGCACATCAAGCTACTACAATCTGTCAAATTTCTTTAATAGATTTTCAACTTTACTTTGGCAAAAAAAAAAGGTTCAAAGTTGATTGGGAGAATTTGACAGTTTCGGGTAGCTTGATGTGCTGGCTTCTGTACATAGGGCGACGCAATGGGCGGTCTTATCGCTAAAAGCGCCGGCAGCTTCTTTTGTATCTTAGAAAAACCTTCACATGGAAATTTATTTATTTACTTACTTTTTTTTTTATTTAAAACGTTGCCCCACACTAGGAATTTCTCCTGTATTGTTGGTGCGTTTACAAACATTTAAACTCACATACACAAACAGCCAGACCCGGAATAACTACTTGTAGTTCATACCGGAACGACTAATTGTCGTCTGCGCCAACCGTGCCGTCTTTATTTCAGGAAACTAGGGCCCATAGAAAATACAATACATACTGCTAAACATAAGAATACTTATAAAGTAGGTAATACATAAAAAAAAATATATATCACAATAAAATACTATAATAATGTAACTTAAAAATACTATAAATATAACAAACTAAATATACAACATACAACATAACAAACTAAAACTACTGTACCTATACGAAGTGTCGACGTCGTGTTTCGCTGACTGGTGTCACGTAGCCGGTCATGAAGCCGGCGATACACAACACCCTTCGGACAAAAATCATCCTTGAGGAAATTCACGAGATGATGTGTCGGAACACGCACCACGGACGACTTGAAGTTCGTGTTGTGACGCGGCTCCAATTTCTGATCCGCAGGGTAATTGCGCAACATACTATCAGTAGCAATGGGTTTCATTTTGACAGTTCAACAGCATTCATTGCATTATTTACATTGTTGAGCAGACACATTTTTCGAACACATGGAGCAATGGATGAGCAATATGCTTCAAAATGAGATCAAATTGAGAGTAACAGTGTGTTACGCAATTCGGGTGCAGGTTGATCATGAATTTGAAATCGCAGTGTCTCGCAACGAAGCGAGACATACTTTTTATCACTAGCCAATAATCTCCCACGCCTGGTCAAAGGCCTCCCTACAAACTTTCTACCTCTTTCTGTCCAGAGCTGCCAACAACCAATCTTTATACAAACACACACAACTCTTACACACACCCACACCCTCACACACATAATACACCCTCACATAAACACACACACACACATAAACACATGCACTCACCCTCACTCATACTATACTTAAACACGCAGTCATGGTAACCATATTTTCATATTCCTCATTAAAATTTTTCTTTTGTTCCCTATTTTTGTTAAGTATTATTATCATCATTATTATTATTTTTTTAATTTTTTTTCTCTCTTATCAAACCGTTCATGTATTTAATTAGGTTCACTACAATCAAGGTGCGATGAAAAGGACTATTTGAGCACGAAGTAACAGTAGAGCACTGTCTCCTAAGGCACAGGTTTCCCCTAGTTTAGGAGGCAGGGTTTCCACCATTCCAGACACCTTTACAATCAATTGATTTTGCTACCTACATGCACTACTTATTCTAACAAACTGTCAATAAAGTCATTATTATTATTATTATTATTATTAAAGGAGTCCAGCTCATCCTGCCATCTTCGCCAGATTCTGCCGCGATGTCTTTTGCCATTAAGTGGGACCCACTGGGTCGTGAGTTCGGTCCATTAATTTTCTGACATTTTGCGTAAACATAATTCAAACTTCGTTTCAGTACGAGATTAAGAATGAGGCGACGGACGTATTTCTACGACGACTTTTAACAGAATTTGCATATCTTTTTTGGTAGCTTATGTCAGTCCTATACATTTTTTAATTTTCCATCATTCTTATCGCTGATGGAATGTTACTTTTTCTAAGCCCTCTCTGCCTTATTCCAAAACGAGTTCTAACTTTAGGCCAAACCCAAACCGTCGAGCTCGTTATTGTATTATAAACTTTATTCAGAGCACCGTAAAGTTACGAAATTGACAACTTAGACTCGTGTTTGACGGGAGTCTTTACAGCTGGTACTTTGACGTTGTCGAAATAGAGTTAAAAATTAAAAAAAAAACTGGCCAAGTGCGAGTCGTATTCGCGCACGAAGGGTTCCGTACCATTATCTATAAAAAGGGCAAAAAAATCATGTCTGTTGTATGGGAGCCTTCTTAAATATTTATTTTATGCAGTTTTTTAGTATTTATTGTTAAAGCGGCAACAGAAATACATCATCTGTGAAAATTTCAACTGTCTATCACGGTTCATGAGATACAGCCTGGCGACAGACGGACGGACGGACGGACGGCCTGACGGACAGCGGAGCGGGAGTAATAGGGTTCCTTTTTACCCTTTGGGTACGGAACCCTAATAATGCCTCGATACAGATAATCTTTGTTTTTCAATAAGGCCGTATGTGTCTAGACGGCGTTTATAAAAATGCTGTGGATGATAAAACATAAATAGCAATACCAATAGTTTTGTCAACTAAAACTACAAGAAAAATCCAATATCAAATTCATCATCTGCCTCGCCTTTTCCCAACTATGTTGGGGTCGGCTTCCAGTCTAACCGGATGCATCTGAATACCAGTATTTTACGTGGAACGACGACTGCCTATCTGACCTCCACAACCCAGTTACCTACTGGGCAATACGATACCTCTTGATGAGACTGTTTGTTAGACTTTCGGGTTTCTCACGAACCGTAACGACTGTCAAAGATCCACGAATGACAGACGGGACCAACAGCTTAACGAGCTTTGTCCAATATCAAATTATTCAACAAAATAAATGCTTTAACTGACGAAATAAGTCAGCATAGCCTAAGATATCAGAAAATACTTGTACAAATGAGTTATCATTCACACTTAGTGGAGAATAACAGCACGCAAGGATGAAGAGATGTGACATCCCCAGACTCGGCGACAGATTCGCATAGAGAAATGAGAGTCGGAGTCGTTGGTTCCGCTTTTTCGTTTTTTGACACGACTTCCGAAATTATAGTTATTTTTCACTTTGTGGTGTTTTTTGGAAGTCGGTTGTTTTTTTTTATAAAAAAAAGTTTTTATTTTTCACTTTTTAGTTATACCTAAGTTATGCCGGAATTTACTTGAAAGATTAGAGGTACCCCAATAACAACTTTGACAGAAATGAGGGTGTACGGTGGTATACTGAACACATCTGCGTACTGCATCTGCGTTTATAGGGTACAGACGTGATGTTATGTCGTGCGATTGCGTAAAAATTACATACATATGTGATAGCAGCAATCGCGGTGGTTTTAATGGTATTTATTGAAGAGTTCCGCTGTCTGTCTCCGAAACGGAGTTATGCCCAAACATACATAATAAGAAAAAAAGTAGGAACATCCGAATTGATAACCTCCTCCTTTTTGAAGTCGGTTAAAAAGTAGCCTATGTCGTTCTCCGATTTTTAAAACGATCATTATTTAAATTCATTATGATCATTATGATTGGTTCAGTGGTGTAGACGTGAAAAGGTAATAGGCAAACAGACATACAGAGCTACTTTCACATCTACATGTATGTGGGATAGTACGGAATCTATAAAAAAAAAACACCGCCTGTGGGGGCTTCTACATAGCCACATCCAAACTACACATGACAATGACGTCACGCAAAATCGCAACCAGCACGTCTGGTCGGAGGATCCTCCGCGTTCTATGGAGGATGACTGAACTTTACGCCTTGTTCCTCATACCTCTATACGCATATTTCTTTTTCTACGTTGGCAACTAGATACATGTTAAGGGGTCGCGTTTGACAACTGCCTCATCAGATAGTAGGCAAAAAAAAAACAGCCTGTATTGTCCTATTGCAGGGCTGAGGCAAGGCAGTGAGGGAAATCTGGAATGAAATTATCCGGAAAAGAACCGGAGTAACCGACATAGCTTGCAGAGTAAGCAAACTGAAGTGGCAGTGGGCTGGCCATGTCTGTCGAAGGGCCGATGGCCGGTGGAGCAGACGAGTCCTGGAGTGGAGACCGCGTATCGGCAAGCGTAGTGTGGGAAGCCCCCCAGCTAGATGGACGGACGACCTAAAGAAGGTGGCTGGGGTAGACTGGATGCGGAAGGCGGAGGACAGGGTGTTGTGGCGCAGTCTGGGAGAGGCCTATGTCCAGCAGGGGACTGCGATAGGCTGAGTTGATTGATTGATTGAGGGCTGAGGCCTCCCTTTCCTTTTCCCACTTACTAGTAACTCGTGTCTTTTACAGAATAGACTATATGGACAACAACATGGATACACGTTTAAAGTCTTCTTTTTTAAATAACATTCTAAACCGTGTCAGTTAAAAATAAAACCGATTCAGTGGTTCCGCCTGAATGCCTTATTAATTATTTAGGTGTGCCTGACTGCAAGCCTTTTTTTTAAACACCGTCTGCCTGTTTTATAAGCCTATTTTTAAATGGCCCGACGGCTTGCGTTTTAATGTCCTTCGGTGTAGAAGCAAATGTTGGGAAAATGATTAAATTATGCATTAATAGACAGTTTTTCTATGAGATTCACACTGTTTTTACTTTTACAAATTCGGTGGATATACCTATCAAACTCAAAGCATTTATTTCAATTAAATCAATCACAGGTACTTTTGAATGGTCAAGGAGTCAGTCAGTCAGAGACATGAAGCTAATTGCCCATTCCAAAGCGCAGTAGGTTTCTATGTAGAAGAACGGACAAGTAACTTCATGAACACTTTTAAACAGTATTTAAATGTGGTTTTCGGAAAAGCAATGCCGTTTTTGTGATTATATCACGGATTTAGGATGGGAGCACCTATGGATTAACAGATCAGAAGAATAGATCTATTCTTCCTTTTGATTTTATTTTATTTACTTTAACCTTGTTGTTTGACATTCTTGTATTATTGACATTTTGAATGTAATTCAAAGGATTTGACATTGATTTGTTCGTATTTTAATTTCCTCATTTTATTTTTTTTTAACACCTTAATCCCCCAGTAGAATACCCACTGCGAGGTAATAAAAACCAATTCGATTATTCGATTATCGAATTAGAAGTATTAGTAGCATATCCGGGGAATACCCAGCTACCCGAGACTACGTGACGGGACTTGGTTATGTTTTTATGAGTACTTCTAATGCTACGCATCTTTGTATGTGGAATTCCTTACAACCTCGAATCATCCTACCGGCCGGATACATGAGGCGTCTATCGAGTCGTTTGGGTCGTGCGAAGGTTATAGGCGAAGGTTTTGGTTTTTATACTGGATGATTTTTTTTTATGGCTCCAAATTTTTACAGGCTGTTCTATTCATGAATATGAACCACTTTCACTATGGGACCAACTCTGAAATCACGAAAACAAAATCAGCTGTTTAATACAAAAGTTCAATACCTACTTGACCAAAATATATGAAACAGCTGATTTTTTTTCGTGATCTCAGAGTTGGTTTATAGTGAAAGTTATTCATATTCATGGGTTGAACACTCTGTAAAAATTTGGAGCCGGTAAAAAAAGCATGCTTTATAATCAAAATGGCGGAGTTTAGACGACAACAAGTAAGGTCATGAAAAAAAAATAGCACCATTACTATGTATGTGGGGTATGAAAATAAAGGGCTTGAGGAGATGAATCCAAAAATATAAGACATTAAAAGAATTAAAATAAAATGACAGCTCTAACTAAGATTAGAAAAAAAAAACTAGCTTACTTTCTGAGTATCCTTACTAACGACCAGGGTTTCGTAAACATTTTAAGCGAACTTCTAATCAACCGCCGCTTCCAGCTTTGTTTTCAATCTGGCAAGAGTAGATGGTGATGGTAAAAGAACGGTCTTCCTCAGGGCAGTGTGTTGGCGCCAACGCTTTTTAACATCTACACAAACGACCAGTCTATTACCCAACACATCGTTAAATTTTTTTTTTCAACCACAATTATCGAGTAGGGTGTCAAAATGAAGGAAATTAAATGTGACTGCAAAATAGTCAACATTTAAGCAATGCACTAAAAAGACCGGAACAAGATTGAAAATAGAAATCAAAATAAAAATTTCGCCAAGGATCTCAACATCCATTTGGAAAATTATAAACCGAAGGAAAATTAATGGGTCCCGCCTGCTACTAAACTTAATGCGGGTTTTTTAACTTTAACTCAGACTTTCAGTTCATAATATATTGTATTTAAACAAAGCAGAGTTTACTTTGTTTTTAGTTTATTTTAATTTTGTTTTCTATTTTCAATCTTGTTCCAGTCTTTTCAGTGCATTGCTTAAATGTTGACTATTTTGCAGTCGGGTTCTTTGATTTTTTTTTCTTGTCTGTTTATATGTGTGTGTAAATAAATGGTAAAATAAATAAATAAATAACATTGGTAGTTTGCTTAGCCATCTTTCTGGGACATCATGACATTTTACCTTAAAAACGTTAAAATCAAAGGAAACCTAACCTACAAAACTAATCTATGACACCCAAAAGATAAGCATTAACAAACGACTTGCCTAAAAGGTGCCACCTTAACCAGGTCAGTTCACTTACCTACTAAATGTCACGAGTGCTAATGCTAATAACTATGAAGGTGATCGATCGTTCACAAACCATGGAAAGGCATTCCCCATTTATGAAATAAACTAAGTGCGAGACGACTTGCGCAATAAAGGTTCTGTAGGTATTGAAGACTTATCTTACAATACAGCCGTGCGATTCTGTAACCATCTCACCGTGAAAGCTTGGGTGAAGTGAGCGTGGAGTGAGCTGTCATTCGCTAGGGATTAACACTATTAAGTGCTCACTTCACTTATGATTTCACGTTGAGATTTTTACAGAAACGACCGGCGGAACCTTTATTGCTCTTCTTGGTAGACATAGCGTATTTTTATCTAGATTTCTTGTACAAACCTCGATAACCTAAGGCCTTTCCAAGAAATCTTGACTTTTAGGTACATTTTGGTACTCGTAACTGGCTTCTTACGAATTAGCCCAGGTCCGCACGGGCGTCTTTTTAGGTTTCCTTACCATGGTAAAAGAGAGATGGACAAACAGCTACCTACCCTACTTGAGACGGTCAGTAACATCAAGGCGTTGCTGGCCTTCCTTGAGGAGCTGGGGTGGATCGAATGATCGATTTTCCCACACGTACGCAAAATACACGCATTGACGTGGAGTTGCGGACACCAGCCCGCATTACCTATTACCTGTTATTACCTATTGACAGTGCCAGTGAGGGGCCCGTCGCTAAACAACAGCCGCACAGGTCGAGCGATCAGGTTAAGCTACGCTTGCTGCGGTTGGTCTATGGATGGGTGATCATCTTTACATACCGCGACCCCTCCGTGCCTCGGAAAGCACGTTAAGCCGTTGGTCCCGGCTATCATTCGTAGATCTTTGACAGTCGTTACGGGTAGTCAGAAGGCCGAAAGTCTGACAACCAGTCTTACCAAGGGGTATCGTATTACCCAGTAACTGGGTTGTGGAGGTCAGATAAGCAGTCGCTCCATGTAAAATACTGGTATTCAGCTGTGTCCGGTTAGACTGGAAGGCGACCCCAACATAGGAAAAGGCTAGGCAGATGATGACCTATTGACAGTGCCAAAACAAAGCACTTGGTAGGCCCCAGATACAGACTACCTGTCTAGTTTGGGGCTCAGTGGCAAATAATATATTGTAACCTAGCTGTAGGTAGTATTTTAAGGTACTCACGTCGTCTCAACTTGCTGTTAAACTGTGAACCTGCTTACAGTGTTACCAGCCGGTTGATTCTGGAAAAATCTCACCGTGATAACTAAGGTGAAGTGAGCGTAGAGTGAGCTGTGAGTCATGCTGATGCTAGGGATTGACACTATTGACGACTCACTCCACGCTCACCTCATCCAAGTTTTCACGGTGAGATGGTTACAGAATCGCACGACTGGACTACAAATATTTTTCTATTTTCTATGCCTACTGAGTATTCGATCACGTAGCACTGTTTTTGTTCTATTTAGACACTGTCTTGCTACTGACTCAGTACGTGTGATCAAGGCTTTAGTAGGAGTCCAATGGCACTTTTCGGGTACGGAACCCTAATAGATGTCCCCTACAAGTTTCACGGAGTGATCCACCCTATATACAGACTTTTACCTTGACTGACGCTTTTCATAGTTCACTGACCTGTGACTTGCGAAAAAGACGTCTAACGAAATATTTTCCGTAGTTTTTTTGCGTGAAGTCAAGGTTTTAGTTCTGAAGGTGTCGATTGAAACTGGCCTAAATTGAATGCCTTCTCTTTATTTGAATCGTAGCAGGTGGCGTTCTGTAGTTTCCTACCCCCATGGAGAAAAGGTGTGAGTTTATGTCTTTATTGCACCATAGAAATTTCAATTTGTAAACTTAAATTCACATAGCTTAACATCTATTTTAATTAAATTAATAGAAAACAAACAGTTCATTTATCAAATTAAATTTCTTTCGAAAACATCCATCGGTTTCTTAATAAACATCAACTGTACCCTGGTTACTTATCTCTTTTGAAAGAAAATCCGTTTGTTTGCGGTAAACATGACGCAAAAAAAGAACACATACACGAAAAAAAAATAAGAAGTTGGGAGAAAACATGCGTCACATCCACGCAAAATGGCCTTCGCGCAGTATAATACTAAGACCCTATGCGAGACAGAGCCCAAGCGCTAGTGACTGTACTACCCGCCATGTCTCACCGAAATTGGTTGGAACACGAATTAACTAACCTGAACACGCTGTAAGCGTCCCTAATTGAATTAGATTCAATGTCTAACACACTTCTACATCTGTGTCTGAGGTTATAAAAGGAACGTTATTCTAACTGTTTACGGATTCGGTGCTTTGTGTAGAAAGTATGAGAATTGTCTAACGGTAAATCACGGTAAATGATAAATTGGATAAATGATTTATTTTCTGTAAGTAGGTTTGTACAAACACTTTTACATGTCAATCACATTTTTTTTTAACTATTATAGATGAGGTTGGCGTTTCCTATCTGACTAATAATTGTTAATGGTAATTGATAATCTTGAGCAGTGATTACACCCAGTATATGTAAATAACAATAGGCACGCCCTAAGAGATACTATCAAAACAGACATATACAGGTATTGTGATCGCTTTACGAGCTCTCGGCATCCGTATGGGTAAATTAAACGAAGGTTTGTCATATAATTTCGATAATTATTACTAGAAAACCGTTCTGCGTTTTAAAACGTTTATATTTTTCATCTTGTTGCCACGGACTAGAAAAAAAAGAAGGACTCCGCGCCACGCATATCGAAAGTGAAGCACAGTAAGGGTGCCGGACCGTTTGTACAAACGTGCTTCACGCACACATTTACATGACAGAAAGCCGGCCGGCCGCCATTACGCGACAAGACAGCGTCTTTGTAGGTACTATTTACGTGAAGTAATAAAATAAAATAATGCCATCTTGTGTTGTGAAAAGGTGTAAAAATAATTCTACATATCAGAAAAAGTGTCAAGGAATAACATATCACAAGTAAGGCACAATTTTACTTGTTGATTTATTGTATTTTTGACATTTTAAAATCATTACTATTGGAACACAAAATCTCAACAGAATTATAAGTGTTGTCAGAAAATAAATGGGTAATTTTCCCGAGAGATTGGGTAATTATTTTTTTTTGTGTTCTTTGTATTTTTTGTAAGTATTGACGATGAATATTTTTATAGATTTCCTACAACAAATCAACCATGGAGCAGTGATTGGATAAAAATAATAAGAAACTGCAGAGGTGAAGACCATTGGGTTCCGTCGAACAAAAGCGTAATATGTAGCATACATTTTGATACAAATGACTTGTATACCACGAAAAATGGACTACGTCGAGTCGTTACCTATGCGGTTCCAAAAAGAGTAAGATAATAATAATTTTTGTACTAAATATACTTCATCTGTACCCATCATAATATCCATCCGCCTAACCTCTTCCTAACTAGAAGGGGTCCGTTGATTTAACTAGATACGGCTGGATACCTGTATTTTACACGAAACCACTGCCGTCAGACTTATAAAATTTCAACTATATCACCATATATGTAGTTGAAATCTACGACTACCTAGTAATTAATCTTCTTCGCTGACTATATAGTTAAATAAATATTTTTACTTAATGTTAGCAGAAACCGGTACCTCCAAAGATTTACTGTTGACTTTTAAGTGAGTAATAGTATAGTGACGATGTTCACACTGTTTGTATTTTCTTTTAGCTATTGTTTGAGCCACCAGACATCGAAGAACAGCCTGTGGAGCCAAGAATTACTATTCCTTTACAAAGAGCACACCAGATGTTAGTAGTCATCGCGAAACAAACCTTGGTTGGGAACTGCAATCTTTTTAATTCAAACGGAAGATCATTTGGTATCAATGGTATACACGGCACGAAGACTGTTTCTCCTCTGGCAGATCCATTTAGTATTTTAAACACAAAATTTGAAGATCCTAACATCAAAACTGACGGACTTTCATATAAACTTCCATCCCCTATTTTACCCCTGTAGGGGTGAAATTCCCAAAAATCCTTTCTTAGTGGATGCCTACGTCATAATAAATATCTCTGTGCTAAATTTCAGCGCAATCTTCAGCGGTTTGATATATAATATAGTATAATAATAATAGAAGATTTAGGTACGGTTTTCTGTAAAGGGTTTGTATCATCAATTCGCGATGGTTCTTAGATTGGAACGGATTCTAATACTTCTTCGATCGATAAAGAAAGCAGTGCAGGTTATTGACTGTTTGTATGTGTTGTGAAGTTTCTGATTAAATGATTTTAATAAATATTTAACGTTTATTTTCTACAGAACGTTAAATAGTTTTCTTATTATACATAGGTAAAATCTTTACACCTTGCGTGTTTTAGGTAAGTAAGCTTTAATAACCCCCCAACCCCCCATCTTCCTTATAGGTAATTCAAGACAATCAATTGCATTACGTATTCTACAGCAGCGTTTTCTTAGTCATCCATGCAAATGAATTACTTAATTTTAAGTTTCAAATAGTATACATATGTTTGTAATTTCAATTTATTCATTTATTGAAAATTAAAGAATAAACTGTCAAAATATTTAACAAATGGGGAAATTTCCATTCATCTGGTATCCCTCAAATCACGCACACATAGATCGGTACGGTGCTTCACTTTCGGTATGCGTGGCGCGGAGTCCTTCTTTTTTTTCTAGTCCGTGCTTGTTGCATACGCTTGTCAGCTTATCTGACTTACTGTTTTTCCACTATTCTTAATAAAAATTAATTTTTGTCTCTTATTCGTGCCATCTATTTATAACGGACTCGCGGAGGTTGCATGCTACAAACACGTCAGGTTACAACCTCTACAGTACATACTATGAAAAAAAAAAATCCTCTATGGGAAACAAATCGTCTTCATAAACGACTAAGTTAAACATATTTGAATTATATCCACATAACACTCTCAACGGATATCGTTCATAAATATGAAAACAAAGTAACACAAACAACATGAAACATATCGAGTTTGGTTAACTTCAGAATTATTCATGCTTCTCAAAATATTGTTTCAGAACATCTATTTGAACTTGGAGGACTGTTTTGTATCTAAAAGGATACGATACGAGTATATGGATAATGGTACAGATTCCCTTGTTCGCAAACTAAACTAGATTTAAGTTCATTGCGTCTTTTTCTTTCTATTTCATTAAGAAAAGGACACAAGATAAATTTTAGTTTAGTCCTGTCAAATTAATCAGACAGCAAATTAAACTTGCCTACTAAAATTACGTCAATTTACGTCAGGCGCTGATTGGTTTGTAATTACTCATTATAATTTTAAATCATATAAGTATAAAAGGTACGGTATACAGGACGTTAACCAAAAATCATCAGTGACCTTTAATGACATAAAATAACTATTCAAAAATTTAAAAGGTCTTCAGAGTCAATGTCAAAATCTTTAGTTGCTTAATGAAGGTGAAGGTAGGTGGGGGGGTGGTGGGGTAGGTAGGTAGGTAGGTGGTGGTAAGTATATGTGTTCAAATTTATAGTCACATATCGTCCGGGCGTCAAGAGAATGCGTTCCTGACCCCTATGAGTGCGACAGTTGTATTAGCTAATAATGATCAAATTCGCAAAAAAGTATTCGTGAAACACGTATTCGTTTGTATGAAACTGTCACGAACGCATTCTCTCGTCTGTCGCACTGCAGGCATCCCTACTTATGTGAAATCCATAAAACAGCCCGCTTCGTGAACTATGGTCTATTAGGTTATTCCAGTGAGGAGACCAAACTTTTCTAGCAACAGAAATATTAATAAGCTCAAAAAGGAGAAAAAAAAAACAAAAAAATAAAAACATAAAAAGTAATATTTGGTTCTTACGCACAACAACATATCAGCGGCTCAGCATGAATTCACACATAATATCTGAACTCGACAAAACTTTAGAAGAATGTTCGGTAATAAATAAACAACGAGCCGTGGCTGCATACTTTAGCGACGAGACTATAAGCTAACACAGGATTTTATAAAGTTATTCCATTAGGGAAATTCAACAGGCTGAGTTGGTTAGACGTTTCAGAAATAATTAGGAAAATTGTGTATTTATAGAGGTATGAGGAGAACAGGGTGTAAATTCTACTCATCCTCCATAGAAAAGGGAGGATCAGATTGATGTCGTGTCTGGCGGGTATCAGCCCGATGATTCATGTCGGGCCGTTGTATATAATATGCTAATTGCGCGGTAAACTCTGCTTGCGAGATGCAGGATTTTGCGTGACGTCAGTAAGACGCGTTGTTCGCATGTGGCGTTGTGGATACCGCTACATATTCAAGTACAGACGCCAGCACATCAACCTACTACAATCGGTCAAATTTCTTTAATAGATTTTCAACATTATCGCTGAAGCATTAGGTTTAAGGTTGATTGGGAAAATTTGGCAGTTTCGGGTAGCTTGATGTGCTGGCGTCTGTGCGTTTGAACATTATTTGCTAATCGTAACAGCTTCAATTCTTTGATTACGATTCGCAGCTTAATTGCGTAACAAACTATTATTCTAAATCTGAATCATTTTGAAGGATATTTCTAATCCATTACATAATATGTTATCGAATTTCACACTATGCCGACATAACATTACGCATTGTTTCCCCAAAGGGCTCGGTTGAGGTGTACAGTTCACCCATAATTCACCAGTTCTGCTTACGTCCCGTGTAATAGGAAAATAAAAATTCCAGATAGAAAATCCCAATAACTCTGCCTGACCTGGGAATAGCTGCAAACAGACAAAGAATATCAGCCGTGCGATTCTGTAACCATCTCACCGTGAAAACTTGGGTGAAGTGAGCGTGGAGTGAGCTGTCATTCGCTAGGAATTAACACTATTAAGTGCTCAATTCACTTAGGATTTCACGGTGAGATTTTTACAGAATCGACTGGCAGTTGTGATTTGAATACACGGACAATTTAAGTTGTCCGTCAATTTCATTAACAATAATATTTCCGTGACTTTACTCACAGGAAGGAGAATTAGATTGAAGTGGTTGTGAAGAGTTACTAAACTAAAACGAACTTGATAAAAATAAGACAAATACCTCCAAACAAATCATCATCTGCTTAGCCTTTTCCCAACTATGTTGGGGTCGGCTTCCAGTCTAACAGGATGCAGCGGAATACCAGTATTTTTCATGAAGCCACTGCCCATCTGACCTCCACAACCCAGTTCATGGGTAATACGATACCCTTGGTAAGACTGGTTGTCAGATTTTCAGGCTTCTGACTACCCGTAACGACTGTCAAAGATCCACGAATGACAGCCGGGACCAACAGCTTAACGTGCTTTTCGAGGCACAGAGGGGTCTTGGTATGTGAAGATTGTCACCCATCTACGGACCAACCGCGGCAAGCGACGCCTAACCTTATCGATCGACCCGTGCGGCTGTTATTATTTAGCCACAAGCCCGTCAAAATATTAGACAAATACAAATAAGTAAAAAAAATAAAATAATGTATGACAGGGACATCTCTACCTAACCCTTTGGAGTGAAGTTATGTTATGCTATTAGGTACGTATTATTATTGAAAACATGCTCTTCTTTAGTTCGGGAAATCGGCTCGTGTTCACAATAACGATAGAAAATATGCGCTCCTATTGAATGTGCTTTTCAATATTCAATAAGTTACAAGAGAGTAAACTAAATGTTTCATTTGTCATACCGACCAATCAAAAAAGAGAAACAAAAAAAAAGTTAGTAAGTATGCGCCTACAAACTCGTGCGAGTGACGTCAAGTCAAAGTCAAGTTATGAACGACTGGCATTCTACAGTATTTTCTTGGTCAGTAATATTTCACAAAAAAAGAAATTTTCACGTCAAAAAATTTCTTTCAAACATTTTTACTATCATGCCAACTGCAGTCTATCCCTCAAAAAGGCTAATATATTTACCCATACATGTAAGGGGCATATTCCCCATAGTGCACACACCACACAACAATCACTATGCGGCACGTACGTCCAGCCTGCTGCATCGCACGCCCGAGAGCTAATATTGATTCTAGTAGTCCTTTGACGGGCAGATTGGATCATTGCTGAGGTTCGGAACATATACGTACAGAAGGTATATTTACTTCCGGCGTAATAGGTTTGCACCGAGGTGTTTTGCTGTGTTTTGTTTTGATGGTTGGGTAGAGTAGCGTTGACCATAGATTTTTATTATATCTTGTTACTTCTTCTTTGTTGGATTGCGTTTTTATTTGTAAAAACTCTGCTTTGTTTTTGTTTGGCCATTTTTACCATAGACATATATATATGGACTGGAAATACCTACGAAAAAAGGGTGCCTACCTACAACTCATATTGTCTCAAAAAATGGCTGCCATTGCTAGGGTTGTATCAATTTAGGAACATTGGTGTTACTATAACGAGTACCGATACTAAATACGAGTCGTACTAGTTATCACGTTTGGATCATAATATAGTATACTAACTTGTAGTCCGTTCTAAGGTTGCCTACTTTATAGTAACGTATCCTAGTTTATTTTCGATAAACATACTTTATAATTTTGCATAAAAATACAGTATGCGAAAATACTTTATTTTTAATCTTTTGTTATGCGTAAAAGACTCATATGAACTATTTATCGATAGGTACAGACGCCAGCACATCAAGCTACCCGAAACTGTCAAATTATCGCAATCAACTTTCTTCCCTGAAAATAAAATTAATGCCAAGTGTTTTTTTGGCACAGAATTAAAAAACACTTTTTAATTGCATCACGTTTACGTATTAAAGTGAAGGAAAACAGCGTGAAGAGATATGTATCCATATGCCCAAAAACAGGTGCTTTCGCATATTATACCTTTATTATTATACCTATTATACCTTATAATATGTATGTATTTAGAAATATATATGTATGTTTATCAGCTGTCTTAGTACTCATAGCACAAGCTCTGCTTAGTTTGGGACTAGATGGCGTTGTGTGAAAGTTGTGGAATATGATTTATTTATTTATTATTATTTTTATATATGTAATTAATATATATCTATTTATTTATTTCAGGCCAAACGGCCAGGCTATTAATCAATCATTTTAATACACATTTACCAAAAATGCTGTGGGAACAGAGTTATCATGTAATCTCATTACATCAAGTGTTCTATTGAAACAGCTTTCTTCAAAGTGAAGTGAACAGAGGTACCATTCTTTATGTCGGGGATTAATATTTTCTTCACCAATAGCCTCTAACCACTTTTTCTTTAGTCCTTCCTTTTTAGGAAACCTATAAAAAGTGCAAGTATTTTTATCAATAAATAATTTTGGTTACAGCTATATTATATTAGCATATGAAACTAAAATCAATAGGAAACGTCAGAAGCTATGTGCACGGTTCCAATTGGTGGTTTCTATGGAGAAGAGTCGGCAAGAAACTCCACGGTTACTCAAAATAATTGGCTTTTACAATGTTACATAATAGGTAGGGGAGGACAGTGTAGGCCTGTCAACAAGTACCAGGTACTTAAAAAAATAGAAGACATTGTAAAAGCCAATTGTTTTTAAAAGAGTAACCGTGGAGTTTCTCGCTGGTTCTTCTGCATAGGAAACCACCATTTGGAACCGTGCATCTAGCTTCTGACGTTTCATAAGTGCCCATGTAGGTTTATGTGAAAGAAAATATTTTGATTTTGGTGCTGTGAACCACGGGCCGGACCTAGCAAGGTCAATCGGAGCTAATAAGACGCAGGACTATTTATGTTAACATAGCAGAATATACCGATATCGTTCCAGCGGAGGAACTAGTTCCGGAAACTATTAGGCAACGGTACAACACTATTCTATTATGACATATTATTGTAAACAAACGAATGAATTAACAAAATAATAAAAAGGTCTGTTATACGGAAATTCACCCGAATATCAATACTTTAGCCATAAATTCATGATCGCGTTACAATTATATCATCGAATGTCTATTATTGTATGTGTTATTGCATGAAAACCGGCTACTAACCTGTGCAAAGAAAGTTGAGGTTGATTTTCATTCTTCCTTGCACCACACTTCACAATACAACACACAGGCATGTTGAATTGCTGTTTTTCAACATTTACATGCAGTTTTAAAGGTAAAGTCCTCATAATTTTCTCGCAAATCTCAATAATACAAAAAATAAACAACCATTTGACAGCTGAACTACCACGAAACTTGGCGACAAAGATGGCTGCTCTGGCACCTACCTACAACCGTGTATAGAATAACAGGGCATCTCCTGTTATATCCCATCTCAATGATTTTTACTGATGCTCTAATTAATCTATGGTCTGACGGATAGTTTAAATTAATGATTTCATAATTTTAGAATATTTTTTGTTGGTTGGATAAAATATAGTCGATCTCACTCACGGTCCATTTGGGGAACGCCAGGTCCATCATTGGTTATGGTTTTTCTTGAAGCATGTGTTGATAATGGTTAGATTATGTTCAAGTGCGTAGTCTACAGGCCTTCTGAGCAGTAACCTAACAAAAAGTACTAGGCTTTCATGAACTCACAATAGTATTTCAAACATGGACGACGGCAGTTGGACGAACGGGAATACACGAATGTAACGTAACCGAATGACAGGTGGTGGCGGTGACTCATACCCTCACCAAAATCCCTGTGTCCAACCATGAATAAGGAAGAATAAGAATAAATTTAATTTATTTATTGTAAGTTTTCAGGTATTATTTAATTATTTTATTTGTACTATCTTGACAATCAATTTGTTTGAACGGTTTGTGGGTCGGTTCCAAACTAGGTACAGTTCGGCCGCTGAGAGAATGCGTTCCTGACACTTGTCAGTTTCTTCCAAACGGATACGTGTTTTGCGAATTTGTTCTTTATTAGCTATTGACACTGACATGTCGCACTGTCAGGTGTCAGTAACGCATTCTCTCGACGGCCGGACTGTAGTAAGACTATTATTTGCAGGAAACCATACGAAGCCACATACCATATCTTAATATACTTTGTGAATCATTTTTGAAACAATTGAGTAACAGTCCACCCACAAGAATATGATAATAAATATTTCTATGAGTTTTTACCACATCATCAGGTCATCTGCCTAGCCTTTTCCCAAATATGTTGGAGTCAACTTCTAGTCTAACCGGATGCAGCTGAATATCAGTATTTTACATGGAGCGACTGCCTATCTGACCTCCACAACCCAGTTACTGGGTAATACGATTCCCCTTTGGTAAGACTGGTTGTCAGACAATTTTGAGCTTCCGACTACCCGTAACGGCTGTCCAAGATCCACGAATGACAGCCGGGACCAACGGCTTAACGTGTTTTCACAGACTAACCGCGGCAAGCGTAGCTTCACCTGATCGATCGACCTGTGCGGCTGTTATTATTTAGCCACGGGCCTCTCCAGCCGCGTTTTTACCACATATTTATCATGCAGCGTAGCAGAATTAACTTGGATGATTTCCTTGTCCTCAGGGCCTCTGACCGGTCTCCGTTCGATGGTTCCTGCTGCTCGGGCTACCGGCCCGTGGACTCCGCGAGCCTCGACACTCCAGATGAGGATGAAATGGACCCGGTGAGAATTATCATTTCTAAGCAAAGAATTTACCAGTGGTGGCCGAGTGGTAAAGGGTCGAACCGAGACAGGCGCTTTACTTTGTGTTAATTATTTCATCACCGCTATTCTCAAAACGTTGTAGGAAAACATCGTGACGAAACTGGAGGAGACATGTTCTAGAAGGGACCCGCGTCGTGGATTATGGCCCACTTCCTCTCACCGAGAGGAGGCCTGTGACGCAGCAACGGGACTATTAAAGGCTGATTATTCAAGGAAAAAATACTGTATTTTTACCCGACTGCGCGACAGCAAAGACATAGTTATGTTTTTGTTTGTCTTTGTATTTGAGATTCTTTATACCCCCGAAGCATACTAACCGCTGATGGATTTGAATTCATGAGGTGTCCATCTAGGTCATGAGACGGTTTTAGGGTGCGTTTTGTTTTTATAAAATCAAAATGGCGGATTTTAGACGTCAAGAAGTAAGAAGATAATAAAAAAAAAACCTTTTTTTTATTTATTAAAACTCTGTATGAACAATAGCATAAGAAAAGTCTGCCAAACTGCACAGCAGTTTTTCAGACCTGTTTTAAATTAGTGTATCAAAACAAAGGGATTTAAGGAGAGTATTCCAAAAGAATACACATTAAGGGTGCGTTTCCACAGAAGCGGAGCTGCGCGGAGCAGAGCGGAGACGTGTAGGAATCGTCCAATCACAGACGAGACGAGTGTTGTGTGTAGTAGGCTACTGCTCGACGATTGATGTCGGGATATTGTGTTGAAGATATATGCTAGTCGCGCGGATAACTCTGCTTGCGCGATGCAGAGTTTTGCGTGACGTCAGTATGATACGTAGTTCGCATTGGGCGATGTTGATGCCGCCACAGTGGTATAGAATCTGTTGTTAAACAAAAAGAAACTGCCACCAACAGTTTTTTTTTTTTAAACTTTGCCTCACACTAGGAATTTCTCCTGTATTGTGAGTGCGTTTACAAACATTTAAACTCACATACACAAACAGCCAGACCCGGAACTACCCGGAACTACTTGTAGGTCATACAAATATTGCAATCGAATACGGTATGAATACACATTACTCTTCTTAATATACAAGACAAGTAAACTTTACATCACTGTTTGTAGGTATAGTTAAGTACTTGTTGGCGTAGCAGTGACGTGCGTAGCACGGACTCGTAGCTTTCGTCTACGTAGCGCGGGGCTACGAAGCGTAGCGTTTGCATATCAAGAAATAGGTTTTGTTACGGAGAGCTGTTTTCCAAGTTTACCTAGCTTTAAAATTGTTTACGTATGTAAGGTAGTAAATATTTGTATTAAAGTAGGTTTTAATGAGTCGTTCGTAGCGTTAAATTGCGTAAAAGTAGACACTATGTAACAGAATTGGTACTCATAACTTTCAAGAACTAATATTTTCAAAAAATATTGTATAACCAACCGGATTTAGTTTATACAATGCTGTTATGTTACAAAGCAAGACGTGGAGACTGTACAAAAACAATTCATTTTTCAAAACAGTCGCAAAATTACAAAAAATCACCTATCTTCTACATAACATATGCCTGATTGAATGATATACAATCCAAAGAGATATTTAGGCAATGAGAATGATGCGGGAAACTCAAACTAAAAGCATTTCTTTCAGATAAATTAATTACAGGCACTTTTGAATTGTCAAGGGGTCGGTCAGTCAGAAAGATGAAGCTAGTTGCACATTCCAAAGCGTAGTAGGTGCCTATGGAGAAGAACGGGCAAGAAACTCGACGGACACTCTTTTAGAAGTACAGAGCCGGTCCAAGTAGCGCTGCTTGGGAATGTCTAGCAGTGGACTTGGAGTGGACTTGAAGCCTTTCGGGTGAAATGATTACAATGATTCGGAGAATAATACTATTTTTGAAACGAATTTTTTGTAACAAAAATAATACATCAAATCAATATTAGTTAAAAATATTCGCCTTATAAAATGAAAATCAATATTCGTACGATTCCATGCATTATAAATGAAACCTGATAAACGTCAAACAATATAATACCATAAATCCTTATACGAACACAATGTAAATCGCGAATACATGTCGCGAACCCTTTTCAATCGAATTTCAGTTTTAATCCGCAGCTTTACGTGCCAAAATTATTTGACACGAATTTCTATGACAGCGAAAAGCTAATTTAAATTTATATTGAAGCAAAAGGCCTATTTATAATAGAATAAAATAGAATAGAATACTCTTTATTATGTACACCATATAGATTACAGACATAAATATAGAAATCCTCCTACTTCTCTGTTTAGAAATCTGGACTGAATTATTGTGGTAAAAAGTCAAATTGTTTTTGCCCTGGCTAGAGGTACTTGTGGCTAAGTAATAACAGCCGCACGGGTCGATCGATCAGGTTAAGCTACTACTTGTCGTTTTTGTTGTTTACATACCAAGACCCCTCCGTGCCTCGGAAAGCACGTTAAGCCGTTGGTCTCGGCTGTCATTCGTGGATCTTTGACAGTCGTTACGGGTTGTCAGAAGCCCGAAAATCTGACAACCAGTCTAACCAAGGGTATCGCATTACCCAGTAACTGGGTCGTGGATGTCAGATAGGCAGTCGCTCCATGTAAAATACAGGTATTCAGCTGCATCCGGTTAGACTGGAAGCCGACCCCAACATAGTTGGGAAAAGGCTAGGCAGATGATGATGATGTTTTTGCCTTGGCTGTGTGATTTAATAAAATGTCTTTTTAGTTTTAAATTACATAAACAGCGTGCCTGTATTCCGCGAAGGGACAGTCTGGGGCTGAAGTATAATACCCGTTAGTCCATACACCTACATTTGACCAGTTATATTGAAGTCCCATGTAATAGGGGGTGACCCTATTACCATCAAGCGGGCACAAGTTCAGACTCCGGGCTGCAACAAAAGAAATCCAGCCGTGCGATTCTGTAACCATCTCACCGTGAAAGCTTGGGCGAAGTAAGCGTGGAGTGAGCTGTCATTCGCTAGGGATTAACACTATGAAGCGCTCACTTCACTTATGATTTCACGGTGAGATTTTTACAGAATCGACCGGCTTATGAAAAACCCAATAACACTTTGCCCGACTTACAATTAGCCGAACTCTGGACCTCATGCGTAAGAGTAGTGCTTGCGGTCACTGCCACTAAAGGAGGCAGTCAGTAGTTATTATTTATTTTCAGTAACTTCTAGTTTGAATTTCGCAGTCCACAAATTCATCAACAGTACTATTCGTTACATAGGCTAGAATTGCGTGACAACATTGGCATGACTAAAGGTTTGATTTGACAACACCCTGTCGTCTCATTACGTCGTGACTCCGTGTCAAATTTTTATCATAACTACAACGCTACATGGTATCAGTGGCGCGTGGTTAAAATCGGAACTAACGTCGTCATTTTGTGTTGGTAATAAAACATACATACAACGAACACTAAGATAACCTACAAATTATAATGCTTCATAATTTACTGTCTTTACCACTAAAACTGCTTTTTAACTAATGGTAGAACGTCTTTCCTTTACCTTAGATCTTCTTTTAATAGTGATACACTCAAGAACAATTAATTTATCAAAGTTAATAGACAATTAAATAAACAAATGTCTTTTTTCTGTTATTATTATTATTCTAACAACTGTTGCCTTTTTGTTCGCATTATTCAAGTCTCATACATATTTATCTAGGTTTCGTTTAATTTGTGATCGATACAAAAGTAAACATAAACAAAACAATGGCGATTTGAAGACTTTGAACAGTGCTGCCACCTATGACGAGCTTTCAGGTTTTAACCCCATAAAAATCGCATACACAATTCGAACCCCTCTCCACTCACGGGTTTCAAAAATCCTTTCTTAGTGCACCTCAAAGCCCTCAAAGCTGTAAGATCAACATCGACGAAGACATAAAAAGGGTTGATTGAATCCTTGAACGATCGATGACAATCATACAATTTGGCACTCTAAGACAGTAAAAATAAAATACATTTTTAAATGTCATCAAAAAATCCCCCTGCTTTACGATGTGCCACGCATACAGTGTATAAACTGTACATTATGTTGTTTGTCAGTCAGTCACTCAGAGATTTGGTTGCAAGAAAGAGATGGTGATTTGCAAGAAAGAGAAGCTATTCTTTTTACTTATGAAACGTCAGAAACTGGATGCATGCCTATGGAGAAGTGCCAGCAAGAAACTCCACGGTTACTCTTATTAAAATAATCTTAATAAATTAGTGTATGTAATAAATAGGTATGAGAGCACAGTGTAGGCCTGTCAACAAGTACTTGCGGGATAATTGCGTAACAGACTGATACTGACAGTTGATCGCAATTCTTTTCATTTTGACAAATCAGCCACGTTCATTGCGTTATTTACGTTGTTGAATAGACTATTATTGCTAACCAATAAAGCAATGGTTTAGGAATTTTCTTCAATTCCCACGGATTGTGATTCAAAGTATGTTATGCAAATACTAAACCAAATATTGGGTTGGTGCATATGAAATTGCCGATTGCGCAACAATGTAAAACAGTGGGCGCGTATTACCGAACACGTTTTGATTTGTTCATTTTTGTTATTGTAAACAAAGCATCGACACTTGATTAATATTTTAAACACCATCAGAGGATTTAGACATTAGACGTTATTTTAATTTAAGTTTTTCTTTCTTACCATGGATTCGAAGAAAAATTAGAGGTATCATGTTTTATGAGTTCAAAGGTGGATTAAGTGCACGTGAAACAGCAAAAAAAAAAGAGAGATTTGGGGAGAATACAGTTTCTGAAAGGACAGTGAGAAATTGGTTTCGAAAATTTCGTTGTGGAGCAGAGAATTTTGAAAATGAGCCTTGCGGTGTTGACCTTCGCGCGTACTGGATCTGCAAGTTTTACAACAATTAGTGGAGTCCAATGTGCATATAGCACACGAGAACTTGCACAATAACTCGCTGTCCATCATACAACTGTCGTACAATTTTGTCATGAATAAATAATTTTTAAATATTTTTTTTGTGTTTTTGATCCTCTGTTTACATCGGCAATTTCATATGCACCAACCCAATAGATAATGGTCTTTGTCGCATCTACCTCTATCCGTTTTTCGCTGCTACAATAATAGCTATACTACGGCTAGTTTTACACGTATGGAGTTTCATAATTGAATTGATCCATTAGCATAATCACTATCACTACATAGTATAAAACAAAGTCGCTTCCGTCTGTCTGTCCCTATGTATGCTTAGATCTTTAAAACTGCGCAACGGATTTTGATGCGGTTTTTTTTAATAGATAGAGTGATTCAAGAGGACGGTTTATATGTGTAATACATGCATAATATAGTAGAGAAACAGTGATCATTTTAGAGGTTTCTAATGTGATGTCGTAAATAAACACATTTTTTGCGCTTACATTGCAAACGCTGGCTGAACCCTATGAGATAGATCAAAATAATGAACTACAGTATTGTACACCTTAAAAGGGTCTACAAAAAAGTCCGTGATGGCATATGTCTATCACTTAGGGATAACCCACAATAACCATTTTTATCCCATACTTTTTACGAGAAATAATGGCTCTAAAATTATCAGTGTTTTTCTACTATATTATGCATGTATTATACATATAAACCTTTCTTTTGAATCAATCTATCTATTAAAAAAAACCGCATCAAAATCCGTTGCGTAGGTTTAACGATCTAAGCTTACATAGCGACAGACAGACAGCGGGAAAGCGACTTTGTTTTATACTATGTAGTGATCAGTAGGTATTGCACCCGTGCGAAGCCGGGGAGGGTCGCTAGTAACATAATAAGTCTATAATTTTTACACTGCTGGGACACATGCCTCCTCTCTGTGAGAGAGAATGTAACGTAATCCAACACGCGGGCCCGGTGCGGGTTGATAGATGTCACATGTCTTCGAATTAATGGTTCTAGGACATGCCGGCTGCCTCACGATGTTTTCCTTCACCGTTTTTAGAGCAACACATTGTTGATAGCACAATGACTTTACGTAATATCACTTACATACATAAACTCACGCCTTCTTCCTATGATGGTAGGCAGAAACTACAGAACGCCACCTGCTACGATCCTTACGTTTATGTTAGGATCGTAGAATAGAATAGAATACTCTTTGTTATGTACACCATATAAATTACAGACATAAATATAGAAATTTTACAAAGGCTGACACAATGGGCGGTCTTATCGCTATGAGCGATCTTTTAAGGGCAACCTTTGGATGGATTGAAAAGGGAAGGAGAGACAAATACTGTAGGTAGTCTGTGGTGTACCATTTACACGATAAAATGAATACACACATAAAGGCGTTGTGCGGGTTTACTGAGGGGCAATTCTCGTAATTTTAAGGACGTTCACAGTCTGATCCGGATATATTAGTCTGATCTCAGTCACAATGTGTCAAACGTACCTGTAACTTCCCTATATTTTTGACATTTGTTTATCGTCGCGATGAATCAGCGACTAGATTTTGAACGTTTTAAATTCCGAGAATTGACATTCAGGTTATACACGCACGCCGGTTGCCCGACCTGACTTTTATAAAGAACATCACTATTATGGTCACTGTGTTATATTCTCCTAGGGCGTCCCCTCCCGGCGTATCCACTCACTATTCCTGTAAATACTTTTGTTAGTCGCCTTTCACATGAGTGAAAATTTTAAAAGCTTACCGTGTAAGCTTTTAAATTTTTGTCACTTTATCTTCACAACATAGACACAAAGTTCAAATCTCAAATCGTTTTTGCAATACACAATGTACAGACGCCAGCACATCAAGCTACTACGATCTGTCAGATTTCTTTAATAGATTTTCAACTTTATCGCTAAACCATAAGGTTCAAAGTTGATTGGGAAAATCTGACAGTTTCGGGTAGCTTGATGTGCTGGCGTCTGCCTAGCCCAACTATGTTGAGGTTGGCTTCCAGTATAACCGGATGCAGCTGAATACCAGTATTTTACATGAAGCGACTGCCTATCTGACCTCCACAACCCAGTTACTGGGTAATACGATACCCATTGGTAAGACTGGTTGTCAGACTTTCGGGCTACTGACGACCCGTAACGACTGTCAAAGATCCACGAATGACCACCGGGATCAACGGCTTAACGTGCTTTCCGAGGCACGGAGGGGTTCTTGGTATGTGAAGATGGTCACCCATCCACGGACCAACCGCGGCAAGCGTAGCTTAACCTGATTGATCGACCCGTGCGGCTGTTATTACTTAGCCACAATCCCCTGTTTTACAGGTAGCAAAATAAAAATAAAAAACAATAGAAACAATTGTGGACCCTGTCGGGCACAGTAAATTTTAAATATTTTAGTAGAGAGAGAAAGTTGAATATCACTTGTTTAAAATAGTTGTTCTTAGATTATAAACGCGTAAACAATTAGTAGCTAGTAAAACTACTAGTGACGGGAACTCTCAATCCCTAAGGATGTGTCCTCGTATATACGATATCGCTTTATCAGTGCCATGTGACTATCGACTCAATATTTAGGTCAATTGATCTTAATTTAGTTGTAATAGAATAAGTTATTTAAGATGATGCAATAAACATTTTTTTTTAATTTTATTTATTTGCACAATGTACACACAGTTACAGGCGATGTGAGTTACAGGTGATGAAAAAGCAGAGTAAATATTCAATTTTCTCCCCTGAACAGCGAGGCAATTTCACAGGCATGTGATCGCGAAAGTGGAGAAGTGGTCTTCAAATTTATATGTATTTTCGTAATGTATTTTCTTTTCCCAGCCCATTTTTTTCCCCCAAAGTGTTCTAAATTATTCACAGCCAATAATGCATCTATTTTATCATATTTTTTGTTACAGATACCAAAATACAGGGTGGTGTTACTTGGTGATGCCGGTGTGGGAAAGACAGCTCTAGTGTCACAATTTATGACGTCAGAATACATGAATACATACGACGCCAGTTTAGGTGAGCCACATAAATATCGAACATGAACAAACATTCTCGAACACTCCCAAACTTATCCTCCTGTTTTTATTTTGTACGACACAGTTCCTTCGGTTTATGCAGCCCTGGTACATCACATTTTTGAGATGTTTCCCCAAACTTTTGAGATCATCAATTACCTTATTTATTTTTGTTTTTTGGTCCAGAAAATTAGTTTGAGAGTTTTTTAATTACTTACCTTTTCAGAATTTGTCGAGATTTTGAGTGCCTTTTTTTTGTAACACTGTACCACTACCAGTCCATTACACAAAGAAAGAAAACATTTCTTTATCAGTTTTTAATCCTAAATTATAATAAATTACTAAGACAGCATGAAAACTAGGAATCGCTTTGAAAGAAATAACAATAGCATGTGCAATTTCCAAACTCCAAAGCATGAGCTAGCATTTTTAGCATGAAAATTTCAAATTTTCCTATTCGATTTAAATAAAATACTTTTATTATAAATTGTCTATAGAATGAAATAGTTAACTAACTGATATTTTGTTTTAGATAAGAGGGACAGTAGCAAAAATAAAAATGGTTTGTAATACATTTTAAAATACTTATCTACTTCTTTTCTTTTTAAAGCATTAGTATTAGTATATTAGTTTATATGTATTTAGGTATTACTTTCTTTTTCGTTTTAGGTTTTTAAGCCTCTTTGCTGAATTAATGCGTAATTTTAGGATGATTTACAGGTGATGAGATTGAACATTATTTTAAAAATATTGATGCCGATTTTGTTGTTCACAAAATAAACTAAATTTGAGTTCAGTGCATCTTTTTCTTTCAATTTCATTAAGAAAAGGACAGAAGATAAATATTAGTTTAGTCCTGTCAAATTAAGATACTCCATAGACAAGTGTGATTAAAAAATTGGCTACTAAAAATACGTCAATTTACGTCAGGCTCTGACTAATTTTAATTAGACAGGACTAAACTAATATTTATCTTCTGTCCTTTTCTTAATGAGATAGAAAGAAATAGATGGACTGAACTTAAATTTAGTTTAGTTTGTGAACAAGGGAATCTTTGTCATTATCTATTATTTGTTTTTCTCGTCATTTAGCGTAAATAACTTTCAAAGTTAAAAAAAGAACTTGTTATTATGATGCTTTTAGACTACGAGTATCTACGTAGTAGTCGTATATCTAATGTCACCTAATGAGCCAAAATGTAGGACAACAAGTAGGAACACATTCTTCGCTAGAATGAGTTTAGTAAATACATTAAACCATAAAAGGAGATAATTTTCCTAGACACATTATGACAGGACGATATCGATTTCAGTAAGTTTTTTTCCAACCGAAGCCTTTAAAACCTTATCTTAACATTTGGATCTGTATTTCAGAACATTATCATGATTCTCAAATTAAAATAAAATATGAAATCTGAAAGTTTGTAACTAAAGTATTTATTTTGTATTAATTATTTGTCAGTCTAAAACACTAGCTCAATGTCACAATTTATCCATGAAATGTAAACAAATGCATCAAAAACAGCGATGACCTTATTAGTGTGTCATCATTACAGCGAAATATTATGGGTGTCGTTGACAGCTGTTAGATGCATAGCACACGCCATTTTGTGTCGTGCGACGCGTCATACTCACGTTGTTGAGATTGCTACACATTAAATTAATATAATGATACTTCAACCATCCGTTTTTTTAGCATTCTACGTGAAAAACGACTTACAATGGTAAATAAAGCAAACGCGTCAAAATCAGTGTTGTCCATAATAGTGTGTCGTCATTACAACGTTAATAAGGGTGTCGGTGACAGCTGTCAGACGCAACCCGCGCGCGATAGATGTGACGTGCGACGCGTCATATTCCCGACCATGTAGTTATTGTATAATTCAATTAATTAATACATTTTCATAAGTAATACTAGTCTTTATGCTTATTACAATATTTGGAAGCCTCTTACTAGAAAATGTGGTTTGGCAGTATTTTGGGTTGTATGATGTTTCGTAGACTGTAATAATAAATCTTATACCTAAGTTGATTTCATGTCCAAATATCAAGTAAATCTTTCAGTAACAGATTTCAGTAAGATTTTAGCCCGAATTCACTCAGAGCCACAAGCAGTTTCATAATTTTATCATTATTAATAATTACTCGAACACTTTTAACAAACAAATCCTTATCTATTCCATCAAATCGATTGTCCCCAACGGCCATTTTAGTTTTCCTTTTGCTAAATGAAAATAGACATAAATAATCAACACTTTCAGTCCTTATCACTTAGCCTTTTCGCAACACAAAAGCCGTGAGAGGTTCTAAATAGCCCAAATAACTGATTTTATCTCCCTTTTATCAACTATAAGTGTTTAGTAAGTGGGTTTTGGCGAAGTACCACCCATTAAGCCGTTTTCTGTTGAAAAATTTATGATGTTGGCGCTACCTATGTTTGGTTCGTAAGGTTTTTGGGTTAAGTGCGGTCAGAATACAGTTTCTTTAGGATGGTCGTTCATGTTTTAGTGAGTAAATAAATGTTTTCGGCAGGTTTTCTTAAGATGCTTTCGATAAAATTTTGGGTAGATGATCTTGGATGTCATATAAAGGGTACTCAATAAATTGAGAGTGGCATAAAAACGTTCTGAAAAAGACAAGACATCATACCCCTGGATATTGCAGATATCTATACGTGGATTTTCATCATCATCGTCAGCCTACAGCAGTCCACTGCTGGACATAGGCCTCTCCTATTGCACGCCATTCATCTCGATTTTCGGCAAATCCTATCCAGTTGCTACCAGCCGTCTTGTGGAGATCGTCGCTCCACCTAGCCTGAAGGCGTCCTACCATACGTTTGCCGATTCGCGGTCTCCACTCAAGAAGACGTCGACCCCAAAGTTCATCGGTTCTACGGCTAATATGACTGGCTCATGCCACTTCACCTTGCTTATTCTGTGAGCTATGTAGACAACTTTAGTTCTCTTACAGATTCGATCCCTCAGAGAAATTCCAAGCATAGTCCGTTCTATAGCTCGGTGAGCGATCTTGAATTTATGGACTAGACGTACCGTGAGTCTCCACGTTTCGGCTTCGTAAGTATTAATAGGCAGGACACACTGATTGAATACCTTAGTCTTTAGGCTCTGTGGTATACGTGACGAGAAGACTCGACGAAAATTTCCAAACGCTGCCCAGCCCAGCTGAATTCTTCTGTTAGACTCCCTGTCAAAGTTGTTCTTACCAAACTAACTGGCTTTTACCACTTAACCCTACAGCGCATAGTGTCCCATATATGGGACATACCGAAAAATGTCTTATATTTTAAAAATCGATTCAAGTAGCGTGATCTAGTGTTGACAAGATTAACTATTATGTATTTGAGTTTCGAATTATACAACGTGTCCCAGAAATCAACGTCAAGCCGAAAACGGGCAATAGGCCAAGTCGTGACAGCTATTAGAAAAATATAAAAAAAAATCTTGGTCATGTACTTTTCGAATTATAAGCATTCAAAAATAAATCTCAAAAAGTGACACCCTGTGATGATTTTTCAAGTCCTGTGACTACATTATTAACATTTCGGTAGTTTTTTTCTCTGTGATCTAACCATGAATAACCCTTCTGTAAATTACAGTTAAAAGTTAAAACGTAACTGCCTCAGTTTTAAATTAAATGTTAGATTTTTGCCCAATATTGAATTCAAAATAATGACATCACCCAACTTTAACCGACTGTACTGAAAAAAAAATCTACTACACTATTTTGGCAAGTAACTTTAAAAGATGGCGCGTTTAGTCAGGATTCCAAAATGGTATAACACATACTAATTGCTACTTCTTAATTGAGGAAAAAAAGTACATTGTTGGTTTTAGGTGCATTTGAAATAAAATTCAGTCGTTGGATTTCTTTTATTATAATTTTTATTAAATCAGATTTACGAAGTTTTATAACAAATGTTCAAACTGTTTTCCTTCAGCTGCAATGCAAGTTCTACATCTCTTTAAAAATGATCGCGTAATAAGACGGGCGTATCTTCTTGAGTTGATGTATTCAGCGGCTTCTGCAATTCTTTGGCGCAGCTCGTCTAAATCTTGAATTGGTTTAGAGTACACTTTATCCTTTATCGTATCCCAGTAAAAAAAATCTATGGGGTTTAAATCGGGTGAACGGGCAGGCCACGAAATTGTACCACCCCGCCCAATCCACCTATCGGGGTATTCTCGATTGAGAAACTCTCGTACAGTGAGAGCATAATGCGCTGGGCAGCCATCTTGTTGATACCACATGCTGCCGTAAATGTTCAGTGGCACTTCTTCCAATAATTTTGGTAATTGGTTCTGTAAGAAGTTCAAATAACCCTGGGCATTTAAATTCTCCGGCAGCTCGATTGGACCAATAACTTTACCATTCAAAATTCCCGTCCACATATTTACTTTAAACTGGTACTGAGATCTATCTTCCCACATCAAATTTGGATTTTCCACGTGCCATTCGTGCAAATTGTGGAGGTTCATGTAACCGTCCTTTTTAAATGTTGATTCATCGGACCATAGAATTTTTTCAAAGAATCGCGGGTCCTCTCGGTGCCTCTGCAACATCGTTCGACAAAATCGTACTCTCTCTGGGTAGTCTCGGGGTAGCAGACTTTGTACTCGTCGTACATGGTATGGGTGAAACTCGTTCTTTTTTAAAATACGATGTGCAGTACTTTTGGGGACTCCTATGCTCTGTTCAATTCCACGCACTGAGATACTTCTGTCTTCTTCAACTGCTTGCAAGACTTCGGCTTCGTAGGGCATAACGGGTCTTCCCTCGCTAACCATTTGGCTAGGAAATCGACCCTCTGATAATGACCGATGCACATTAATAAATACTCGATGATCGGGATGACGCTCAGCATTCGGGTATCTCTCACGATACACTCTTGCTGCGGCATTGGCGTTGCATAAGCATTCTCCATAAATGAGATGCATGTTGGCGTATTCCTGTGCGGTGTATCGAGATGGCATGATAAAACACTACACAAACACGGGGTTGCGATTAAAACAAGTCCGGGGTTGTCAGAAACGGTGCAGATAAATCCAAATTACAATGCAAATCAAGTCCAATAAACAAAGCCACAGTTGTAAGTACGAAGTCAATACGAATACAAAAAGATGTGCAGTCAACGAAAGAGCGTAACGTACTGCAGTATTGCACAATTTGCCGACGCATCCCTGTTTAGCCAGAGTAGCGTCTCTATCTGTTTCACTCACACATATGAAATGATGTGTCAATCCGTCTCCCTCTTAGTTAGATAAAAGTAGCGTCACTATCTATCTCGCTCCCACTTGTCAAAGTAGCGTCACCTCACATTAGCTAAAATGAATCTTTCTCGCTCACACTAGTCAAAATAACGTCACTCTTCGTCTCAATCGAACTTTTATGAAATACGGCTTCATAAAAAAAAAAATGTTTTTTCTCAATTAAGAAGTAGCAATTAGTATGTGTTATACCATTTTGGAATCCTGACTAAACGCGCCATCTTTTAAAGTTACTTGCCAAAATAGTGTAGTAGATTTTTTTTTCAGTACAGTCGGTTAAAGTTGGGTGATGTCATTATTTTGAATTCAATATTGGGCAAAAATCTAACATTTAATTTAGAACTGAGGCAGTTACGTTTTACTTTTAACTTTAATTTACAGAAGGGTTATTCATGGTTACATCACAGAGAAAAAAACTACCGAAATGTTAATAATGTAGTCACAGGACTTGAAAAACCATCACAGGGTGTCACTTTTTGAGATTTATTTTTGAATGCTTATAATTCGAAAAGTACATGACCAAGATTTTTTTTTATATTTTTCTAATAGCTGTCACGACTTGGCCTATTGCCCGTTTTCGGCTTGACGTTGATTTCTGGGACACGTTGTATACCATATATTTTGGATAGATCTGAATAAACATTTATTTATGTTTTCTTCAAATCGGTAGGTACCTACTTTCATGTTCATATTTGTCATTTTACGTTTAATCTTGTAATTTCATTGATACTACGTAACACATATTAACATTATAATGCATGATGTGCCATACACAAAAACATACGTTTCTATTGAGTTATGATTTTTCTAAATATTTTTTCGAGAAATAGCATCATATTTGCAGGCTAATGTATTTTTTAAGCCGATAAGAAAAATCATGCACTGTAGGGTTAAAAAAGAAGATATTATTTGAAAAACAGACACATTTCCATTGAGTCTGATAAAATGTCATCCAACAACATTCAACCATTTTGTGACAGGCACAATACCAGATATGACACATCTACGTCACTGCTGGAGTACCGGAAAGGACGTGCTATCAACAGGCACGGCCTATAATGACGTCCACTAATATTGTGATAACGAGAGAGATAACACAGTTCTGGCTTTTATTATACTTGTAATATAGGAAGAGCTATCGATCAAACTTGACACGAGTTGTAACCAAGAAGAATGGGTTTGACTGATTGACTTTCATCACCAGCCCGTCGATTCTGTAAAAATCTCATCGTGAAATCATAAGTGAAGTGAGCTTGAAGTGTGCATTATCAATAGTGTTAATCCCTAATGACAGCTCACTTCCCGCTCACTTCACCTAAGTTCTCACGGTGAGATTTTTACCGAATAACACTGCTGTCCTAAGTTTAGTGATTACTTTATTATCAATATACCTAACAAACACACGCTTTCTACCCATGAGGGTAGGCAGAAACTACAGGACGCCAACTGCTGCGATCCTAAGAGACTCTTTTTGCTTTGTTTACGTTGACGAAGCGAAGAGACTTGACGAAGCTTTCCAAATGCTGCCCAACCCATCTGGATCCTTCTGTCGGCCTCTTTCTCAAAGTTGTGTCTACCGAGCTGGATGACTTGCCCTAGGTAGACATAGTCCTTCACAACTTCGAGAAGCGACCCTTCGATGTGGATTGGACTCGGCAACACGTGCGAATTGTACATGACTTTTGTCTTGTCCAAATTCATGCCGAGGCCAACCCGCCGGGAGGCTCCATTTAGGCTGTGCAGCATTCGGTCTAGCTGTTCCAGCGTCTCTGCCATTATGACGATGTCATCGGCAAATCGAAGATGTGAGATGTACTCGCCGTTCAAAAACAATCGATTAGCATCGATGAAGGATATTCCTTCAAAATTATTATTGATGTGTAACATCTTTCCTCTCGCTTTCCTGCAATCTGGTGGAGTAATTTCGTGAAATGAAACGGAAGTGTGTAACAGGAAGCTGGAGATGCGCGCGCTATTTGATTTGACCAATAAGCGCCCGTGATATAAAATTTTAAATCTCCTAGTGTTAATTAAATAAAATACAATTTTTAGTAAAAATAATTATTCTTCGTTACGAAAAATCATTTCAAATAATACCTGAATCATTTTTTTCAGGATATAGTGTTAATGTTGCTTATTACCAAGGTGAGATGTCAGATGTTACACATCATATGCGACTGCTGTAAGGCTCGCTCTTTTTTTTATTTATTTAATACTTCAAGCACATAAATGTACAGAGGCGGACTTAATGCCATAGGCATTTTCTACCAGCCAACCTTTGGGTGATGCAGACACAAAAAGTAGTTGGTGCAATCATGAAAATTGAGGAGTAAATAATTTAAATATAAATAAAATATATACAACGTGTAATGTTAAATGCGCAAAACCTCAGACACCCCAACTGATTTTTAATTCAATTGACCTATTTCAGAGAGAAAATGAGTCATTAAAAAAAAATGTAAAGGTTTTATTTGGTTGTTGGTTTTACTGGCCATTCTGATCATCGTTTCTTGCGTCTGCGACGACGCTTTACCGAGGGAAGAGTCGTCACCGAGCCGCTGCGCCGCGCTGACATTGGCTTGCTTGACCTATTAATAAATAGACACGCCAACGTTTTTAATGAAGATTTTTTGAAAAAATTGACCTATATTAAACAGTAGTTCAATTAATTCTGCTTGTTATTCTGATCAAACTATTTTCAGGTTTTGCGCATTTAACGTTACACGTTGTATATACCTAATCAAATATAAATATACATTATCTTATTCAGATTCTGACTGATGGTGTGTTATGCAATTAGGGTGCTGGTCATAGATGTACGGCGGTTGAGAGTACTACGCACCTGAACTTTCTGAAGAACATACCAATAAGGTTTTTCCATTCATATCTGCCTTGTAAATATCTTTTTTTAGTCGCCCTTCAGCGAGGGGCTTTTGGCTAAGTAATAACAGCCGCACGGGTCGATCGTTCAGGTTAAGCTTCGCTTGCCGCGGTTAGTCCGTGGATGGGTGACCATCTTCACATACCAAGACCCCTCTGTCCCTCGGAAAGCACGTTCAGCCGTTGGTCCTGGCGGTCATTATTGGATCTTTGACAGTCGTTACGGGTCAAAATCAAAATCAAATCAAAATCAAAAGTCATTTATTCAAACTAGGCTGAGAATCAGCACTTTTCGAACGTCAAAATTACAAAAGACAGTCCCCCAAAACGCCCGCCCTTCACCACTTCCTAGTGCTTTCGCTGGGAAGAAGAAGTGGCGCAACAAACTCCCCAGCAGCACAGCTGTCTGTTCAGTTAGAAAATACTTGACTGAATACAATACAAGGTATGCAAAGCAATTAACATTACAAGACACAGGACACTAAATTCAATTATCTGCCATATGTCAGCTAGCAACGCCAATATACCAAGAAATACAATAAAAAACTATACGTAGGTACTCAAGCAAAAATTAATAAATGAAAATTAAATAAAAGCCTCCAGGTATGAAGGGCGTGACCGCTAACATATTTATGCAATGCTGGGTTCTGTTTACATAGCTGTCGCTTGAAGTCACAAATGATAAACTAGGACCATCGAAGGAAACTAAATAAACAAGTTATTACTAATTATAACAATAATAAAACCATGGTCAGCAAGACGACCAGTCACCACAAGCAGCACCCGTTCACGAGCATAACGCAAAGATCAGCCATTACCCCCTTCGCCATATTTGAGGGAAGGAGGCAACCCGACCCCCGACGCTACCGCAAGCAGTGACATCTGAGGGAGCATGACGAACTTGCTGCCGGTTGCTCAGGTAAGAATAATATGATCAATCTTCGAGGTCACTAGCTAACCACATATTGCAATCAACTCATTAGAAAACATTTAAATGGGTTGATTATGTCAATA
This sequence comes from Eremobia ochroleuca, assembly GCA_949629135.1. Classification (NCBI taxonomy): domain Eukaryota; kingdom Metazoa; phylum Arthropoda; class Insecta; order Lepidoptera; family Noctuidae; genus Eremobia; species Eremobia ochroleuca. The sequence continues at coordinate 11,888,399 of OX451407.1, read as the reverse complement.
ATATAATAAAAATAAAACTAAACTGATTTGACTTATACAGCCCAATAAAAACAATTGTATAATGAGCTCATAGTATAATAACCTATCAGTAATCTAATTCTGGAGAAAGAACATAAACATTGTCTTGAGTTAATCAGGGCGACCAACTATTCTTATCGTTTAAGTAGTCGTTGATGGAGTAGTATGCCTTTGAACAAAGGTTGGATTTTACTTGAGCTTTAAATGCATTAAAAGGCAAATCTAGCAAAGAAGAGGGTAGCTTGTTATAAAAGGCTATACCAAGCCCAACAAATGAGTTATGAACCTTATGAAGCCGGTGAAAGGGAGCACGTAGTTTGTCCTTATTTCTGGTGTTAACATTGTGAACATCACTGTTTTTAGTATACAAGTGTATATTTTGCCTAATATATATGATGTTGGCAAATATGAATTGTGATGCAACCGTGAGAATACCAATATCTTTAAATAAATCTCTTAGAGAAACTCTAGCACCTAGCTGGTAAATAGCTCGAACAGCTCGTTTTTGAAGGACGAATATATTTTGTATATCAGCTGCTTTGCCCCACAGCAGAATACCGTAGGACATAACGCTATGAAAATAACTAAAATATACTAAACGAGCTGTATCAACGTCAGTGTATTGTCTTACTTTCCTGACGGCGTAGGCAGCCGAACTGAGCCTTCCTGCTAGGCTCGATATATGTGGTCCCCACTGAAGTTTGGCATCTACTGTTATTCCCAGAAAAACTGCTGAGCTCACAGTCTCAAGCGCCTCTTTATCTAAGACGATGTTGGGTCCTAGATTTCTAACATTCGGTAAGGCGAACTTTACACATTTCGTTTTCTTGGCATTGAGAACTAGGTTATTTGACGTAAACCAATCCGTAACTATTGAGAGTGCACTGTTTACCTCGTCAAAATCTAGTCTATTCCTGTCTACTTTAAAAATAAGAGATGTATCATCAGCAAACAGTACAACGTCACAGATTCCCTTTAAATGGAATGGTAAATCATTGATATAAACTAAGAACAAGAATGGGCCCAGTATTGAGCCTTGCGGCACACCTAACTGAACTGGTAGCCCGGAAGATTTCACACCATTAACATCTACACATTGGAACCTATTATGTAAATAACAATTTATTACGTTGAGAGCTTCGTTTTGGACACCGTAATGACGTAGTTTACGCAAAAGCGTGTCATGGTGCACGCAATCAAAGGCTTTGGAAAGATCACAGAAAACTCCGATAGCATTTTGCGAGCTCTCCCATGCGTTAAATATGTGCTTCAGCAAAGCAACACCCGCATCTGTAGTCGAACGACCTTTTGTAAAGCCATACTGTTCATTATGAAGGAGGCTATTTAAATTAAAATGTCTTAGCAACTGCTTGAGTATTAATTTTTCAAATATTTTGCTAAATGCAGGTAAGATGGAAATAGGCCTAAAATTGCCAACATCGTTTTTATTACCTGATTTAAATAAAGGTATGACTTTACTATTCTTCATGAGGTCAGGAAAAATTCCTAAATCAACACATTTATTAAAAGTAACAGCTAGATAGGGGGCTACGATGTCTATTATATTACTTAAAAGTTTAATGGAGATGCCCCAGTAGTCACCGGTGTTTTTAGACTTAAGTAGGTTAAAAACATTAACTACATCATGTGGGGTTACATGTTCGAAACTAAATAAACGACTACATTGAGGTACACTACTATGCAAAAGGTTTTCAGCTTTAGACGGGGACGAATTTAAGGAGCGAGTCGTAGTTATGGGTATGTTGGCAAAAAACTCATTAAAAGCTTCAGCTACGTCAGCGGCTTTATTAACTAATTTATTATCGACCATAATCTCAAGTACTTTTTCTTGTTTAACCGATTTACCCGTTTCATTGTTAATAATTTTCCAAGTTGTTTTTACTTTATTATTAGAATTTTTAATAGCATCGCTTAAAAATTTTGATTTAGCAAAAGCACTAATCTTTTTAAATAATTTTGAATAATTTTTGACATACTCTAGGAAAGGAGTGTCAAACCTGTATTTTTTCAAACCATATAACTCGTATAGTCTCGCTCTACTTTTATAAATACCCGGAGTAGCCCATTGGTTAAAGCCAACGGAGGATCCATTAATATTAACAGTTTTGGTCTTGAAAGTAGATTGGTACTCTTTTTGCACAACATCAAAAAGGGCACCATAAATTTCATTAGGATTCTCGTGTTCTACTATAGATGGTGTAATTCTATGAACTATATTATTTTTAAACATTTTGCAACGGGTAGCTGTATAAGGCCTGCATTCAATTTTACACGGCTGTTTATGTAATGGCATGGGGAAGCTAGCTAATAAACCACAGTGGTCGGACGTTAAGTCAGTTAAGACTAATTTGTTTTTGGCATCAAAAACACTAAATATATTATCAAGACAGGTTGACGAAGATGCCGTGATTCTAGTAGGTTCAGAAAACAAGTTAATTAAATTATAAGACTTAAACAAATTGAGGAGTCTAATACTTAATGGAGTAACATCTAAAATATTAATATTGAAATCTCCGCATAAAATAATACTTTTGTTACTTGATTTCAACCTATTGAGAGAATCCTCCATTACCGATTCAAAACTAATAAAATCCCCAGAGGGGGGTCGATAAACGCAAATTATAATGTATCGCTCAAGTTCAACACAAGACAACTCTATAGTGCGCTCAATTGAAAGATTAACTAAATCTAAACGTTGCTTACATTTCAACTTGTTTGAAACAAGAACTAAAGAGCCACCGCGAATAGCACTTTTTCTCACAAATGCACTCTGTACGGTAAAGTTATCATCATTGATAAACACTACTTCATGTTCTTTCAACCAGTGTTCAGTCAAACATAACACCTGAACATCATAGTTCTCCATAAATAAACTTAACTCTAGCTCTTTGCCGGACAGACCCTGCATATTTTGATGTACAACATTCAACATATGTGGCTGACCCGTTGTCGCACCTAATAGTTTAAACTACAAGGTGTATCAAAAGTAGTGTTAGTACCACTACTAACAGTAATCGAAGGTACCCTACAGGTACCGGTGTCACTGTGTATGTTGTATGCTAAAAGATTAGCAATTTGTCTCCTACAGCTAGGTGGCAAATACATAGTATAATTTGTCAGTTTGTAATCAGTAATGAATTGATTACAATCAAAATATAAAATAGCATCACTGTGATGACATGTCCTATTATAAATTAACATATTTAAATTATAAATGTGCCTATTTTGCTCATCAGACAAATAATGAGAATATGGCAAGGCACAAAAAATAAATTTACAATTATTGGACTCATTGAGATGTAACATCAACTGGACAGATTCAATTATGTCTTTTTTTCGTACAGTTAAACTATCCCCATATAATAATATAACAGTAGAATTGGGATTTATTTTTGTCAATCTAATATTACTAATTAATTGGCTAATACTGGCACCGGGTAAACAATGATTAATTACATATTGTGGCGAACACTGATTAAATATACTACCAAAACCTTGACCAAATTTGTCAGAAAATACATAAGTAGTGTTCATACTATTGCTATCATTATTAATACAGCTGCCTACTGACTGAGCTACTGAGGGTGTGGGTGGAATAACTTGAGGCTGGGGTTCCCGGGAGCAGGTACAGCTAAAAGAGAGGTTATTAGTCAGAGACTCATACCTCTCCGCATTGTACTTGACCAGGTCTGCCAACTCATTAGCCTCTTCCATGCGCTTACTCAGGTCTTGTTGAGAAGCCTCATATTTACTGAAGATGTCCTTCAGAGCATATTCCCTAACAAACAACTCATCCTGCAGGTGCTGAGTGTCAGTGTCATACCTAGTATTACATAATTCTAATTCTCTATTACAGTTCTTTAATTCTTGTATTAAATTTAAATTTTTTTGCCTCAGTTTTATATTTGATTTCTTAACTTTTTGGCATTTTAATGATTTTTGAGTTTTTTTAATTAATCTATTAATTTTAATATATTTTTTTATCTTATTATGACTAGTAAACAATTCGGTTTTATTGATAGTATCATTAGTTAAGTCTATTGTTACAATTGGCTCAACACATGTGGGTCCGGACCCGCTACCAACCAACTCATCGTAAAGACTGCAGGTGATCGCAGACTCTTCACGGGCTTTGAGAGATTCCAAATGGGTTATTGTGTTGTGGGCCCTGCTTAATTCTAGTTCTAGTTCAGATATGCGTCTCAAAGCCAGTTCGTGGGTGTCACTACATTCCTGGAAATTTGACACAAGTTGACGGAGATGTTGATGCTGGTCAAGTATGTCCATATGTTGTACATGTAGCTCAGCCAATTGGTTCCTCAACTCAGTGTTCTTGTCATTTATGAACTTTATTTCCACCTCGCTGTCATCCCTTTCCTGTAGTAGCTGTTTGTTCTGTTTCTTACTAGATTCCAATTCGTTCAATGTAGCCCTCAGTTTTTCATCCAAGGATGCAGCTCTACGGGTCAACATATTGACAGGCAAACCCTAGAGGCACCCTGGAATGAGAGAAGAGAAAGCCAAGTGAGTGAAAGGAATAAGAGAAAGGTATGAGATGTGGATAGTAAGTGCTAGGATGAAGTGACCAAAAAACAAAGGGATAAAAAAAAAAGTTATGATAAGTTTGTAATCACAGTTATGTGTTGAAAATTTAACTATTCATAGAAATGTCTTAATTGAGATGGTGATATTTAATAATAAAAAGGGAAAAAACAACAAAATTAAATTTGCAAAATATTTGGGGGTACTACTATTGTCAAGTTATTGAAAATCTAGTTTCTAACGTTAATTTCATAAAGCGGTTCTAATTTAGTAATTGAACTTAACAGATGTCTGTCTAGTAATAAAGTAGGGTGATTTCTAAGGGGTCTCTAACGTATCTTATGTGATTTTATCCCAATAACACACGAACATAAGTGTCCAGCACAATAAAGAGAAATACAGGCTTGTTCACTATGTTGCTTATTGGGACGAACAGTATACACATTAAAGGGGAAAGGGTACAATACGAACTAATAAGATTTTATATAAGTAAGCTTAAATTAAAAGAAATACTCCCCGGGTTAGGTGGTGATTTCAAATCCGTCCGTTGGTTGACAGCTGGTACTAATTCATTGATTATTCATTGATTTTTCAACGAAATAATTCACAAACACAGATCCTTATTATTTATAACTAAATCTATCGAAATTAAGCACGTTTTTAGATAAATAAACGCGAAATACATTAGTTTTACAATTTAATTCTAACAAGCAAAATTTTGACGACCGGCTGCCAGTATTGCCAGCAAAAAAAAAAAAGCAAAAAAAAAAAACAAAAAAAAAAAAGAAAAAAATGTCGTCAGTAGCCCGAAAGTTTGACAACCAGTCTTACCAAGCGGTATCGTATTGCCCTGTAACTGGGTTGTGGAGGTCAGATAGGCAGTCGCTCCATGTAAAATACTGGTACTCAGCTGCATCCGGTTAGACTGGAAGCCGACCCCAACATAGATGGGAAAAGGCTAGGCAGATGATGATGAGTCGCCTTTCAGTCCAACCCATCTAAGCACACTCTTCTTAATTTTTGTCACTACATCTTCTTTTATTAGCAATTTATAGGCACCTACTTATTTCAATACCTACTTATTTCCTTACAGTTTATAAGCATCCCGGTTTATAAACACCCCCAACAACTAAACACAACATGAACTGAGTGCCCTAAAGACATAGGTCCGTCTCGATTTTCCATGTTTTGTAATGACCCGACATACCTTCGGTAATCTTCGGTTACCATCGGCGATCTTCGACAAATTGAGTGATTCCTAAGTAATTGTTAGTTCAAGCCCTTTGTAATTGTAATTTGCGTTGGTACAGGGTAACCGCAGCATATTGGTAATAATTATTATAATCGCTTCCGTTAATTAATTTCATAGTGTGACTGCGGTTACGGGATAGTTTAAGGCTCATTTTAACGTTAAGGGCCTTATAACACCTTCCCCGCAATTCCAGAAACATCATGAGATTCAGTTGAATTGTAACAATTGGAGCTAAATGTTGACATTTTCGACTTACTAAATACAGTATAGGTCTATTCGGATCTCTTAGATTAGTTTGTCCGTAAAATAAACAACCATCATCATCTGCCTAGCCTTTTCCCAACTATGTTGGGGTCGGCTTCCAGTCTAACCGGATGCAGCTGAATACCAGTATTTTACATAGAGCGACTGCCTATCTGACCTCCACAACCCAGTTACTGGGTAATACGATATCCCTAGGTAAGACTGGTTGTCAGACTTTCGGGCTTCTGACTACCCGTAACGACTGTCAAATATCTACGAATGACAGCCGGGACCAACGGCTTGATGTGCTTTCCGAGGCACGGAGGGGTCTCGGTATGTAAAGATGGTCACCCATCCGCAGACCAACCGCGGCAAGCGTAGCTTAACCTGATCGATCGACCTGTGTGGCTGTTATTATTTAGCCACGGACCACTCTTAAAAAAAAAAAATCAACAATCATTTCACAAAAAAAAATGAAGCTTCGCTTTATAAACTTGTCGACTGTCGTAGATACGTGCGAAACAAACGCGGCACCACAACAAAATAGCAGGCTGAGTGCGGAGGTTTTACTGGCTTCCGAGCAGAAATATGTTGTTGTTTATTTAATACTAGCGACCCACACCTGCTCAACATGGTTTTTTCGATTATTAGCAACCCGATAGTCGTGATAAAAAGAAAACCTTACAAGAAAAAAATAATGGAACAATAAACTCTCGCGTAAATTAAGTTTACTGCGACCCAAATCAGCCATTTTGGAGGAAACTTTTAAATGTATTACTTATTTCTTTATCCATTTACAAAAGAGTCGTTCGCGACCTTTTTTATACAAATGGATCCACGAAAATGTCAATTTGTTTGAAGTAAATTACACTGTAAATTTTCAATGGGTGCCTACAGTTTTGCTCGATTGTTCGTCATCATTCTACTGTTCATCCAAGATTACCAGCGCTGCGGTATTTATTTTTCAAATATCGGAGCATTATGCTGAGATAGCAGCCTTTTTAGTCCTCGCACAGCCTATCTATTCTGTAAAAAATCTCACCGTGAAAACAATGGTGAAGTGAGCGTGAAGTGAGCCGTCAATAGTGTCAATCCCTAGCATCAGCAAGAGTGACAGCTCACTCTAAGCTCACTTCGCCTTGTTATCACGGTGCTTTTTTTTACAGAATAGAACCGCTGGCAACGAAACAATTGCCTTATAAAATAAATATAATTTCAATTGTTCTTTACATGCACTCGCTCTGGGTAAGCATCGTGGTTGACGCGGTAAAATAGAAGAGATTAATTCACATCTTATTTATATTTAAATTCTGTACCTACTAACATAGTTTATAAGCTCCTGTTGTTACTAACCATTATGGATCATGTTATCTGACAATTAAATAAATAATAATAATTTACACGACTACGAGCTGATTGTTCCAACGCCGGATAACTTTACCGGAGGAATAATTTTGATTTTTTTATTAAAAGCTGTCAGACGTCAATTAATAAAAATGACGTCTGACAGCTAGGGCCTGTGGCTAAATAACAACAGCCGCACAGGTCGATCGATCAGGTTAAGCTACGCTTGCCGCTGTTGGTCTGTGGATGGGTGACCATTTTTACATACCGGGACTCCTCCGTGCCTCGGAAAGCACGTTAAGCCGTTGGTCCCGGCTGTCATTCATGGATCTTTAACAGTCGTTACCGGTAGTCATGAGCCCGAAAGTCTGACAACCAGTCTTACCAAGGGGTATCGTATTACCCAGTAACTGGGTTGTGGAGGTCCGACAGGCAGTCGCTCCATGTAAAATAATGGTACTCAGCTGCATCCGGTTAGACTGGAAGCCGACCCCAACATAGTTGGGAAAAGGCTAGGCAGATGATGATGACGTCTAACAGCTTTTGTTTAGAATATCCCACTATAGAATAACTACTACAGAAACTAAACACTATTAGTAGGGGAGCCCAAGCGGGGATTTTTGAAGTGACTCGAGCGTGTCAGAATATTATATAGGGAGAATCCTTGCATCCTTTAAAGTACCTCTACCAAGTATGAACCCTCCATATGGTGGGGTGTGTTGAGGGGAACCCGTCTGATTGGTAAAAAAAAATCGATCCATAGAAAAACTCGAGCGCGTCAGATTAAGAGAAAGTTGATTAATTACATTGAGAAGATTGTATATCTCAATAATCTGACAATTTGAGCGTGACATTAAGAAACAAGCGAGTCTCGAAGTTGTAAAAAAAAACGTCACCTTGAAATACTCGAGCGCGTTTCAATTTTTTTTTATTTTGAAGGAAACTATTAGAATTACAAAGAACTAATAATCTGACAGTTTTCATGGGGCGATGTTAGTAGAATCGTGGAGCAAAGGTGAAGCGTACAGCGGCTGAGAGCTGTGTATTCACATTGACATTGATGAATTTTATATAAACAATGACATGGATATTTACTTTGTAAAGTATCTTATTTTTATTATTATTACTGTGAGTGTGAAGACTATGTGGGTCATTTCTTTTTTTCGGTTTTCCTTCTTAGTTAGTTTTAATCATGATCTGGCAGTTTCAGTCATTTATGCGGCCTACCCAAATGTCCTTTCATTGGTATTGTTCGTTGAATCGTAAGGCTCCTCAAGTTCTGAGTTGAGCTGCACGATTTTTGACAAATGCGTGCACTGACTGGACAGGTCCGCTCAATCTGTGTGGTTCTTTACTCTAAAAGACCATTTCAGACACCAATCTACATGGTCTTCACATTATCTGACCAAGATTATGTCTGGACTTTAAAAGAGACTGTGACCTCTGAGTTTGTTTCGGCCTTTCTTCTCAGAGTAGTCAGATAGGAAACGCCGACATCATTTAGTTTAAAAAAATATGATTGACATGTAAAAGTGTTTGTACAAACCTACTTACAGAAAATAAATCATTTATCATTTATTCCCCACTCCGCGTCTCACTTTCTTTCTCGCTCTTTCTCTGTCTCTCACTCTCTCGCACCGTCCCTAAACTAACTAATGATCTATATTTAATTTTATATTAATAAATTATCCAATTTCTGTACGTAAATGCGGATATATTATTTCTAAATTTCCTTCAAAATGGTCAGACTAGCGATATCCCTCCATATAATTGTCAGATTATTATTCAGGAGGTCTATGACATCAACTTGACCCTCCTGCATAAAAATCTGACGCGCTGGAGTATCTCAAGATCACCTTTTTTTTTTACATATACAAAAATATATTATGAGTTTGTGTCATGTCCAAATCGTCAGATATTTTAATAGGACACTTTTTAAGCTTTAGTTGACATACACTTTGAATGTCTGACATGCTCGAACAACTTTTTTTTTTTTTTTTTCAACCGCTCGTTACGGCCAGCCCCCTTGAATCAATCGTCAGATTAATATCTAATAGTTACCAGAAATATAATGCGCGTACATACTGTAAATGACTGACGCGCTCGAGTTTTTCTAAGAATCGATTTTTTTTTTACTAATCAGACGGGTTCCCCTCAACACACCCCACCTTATGGAGGGTTCATACTTGGTAGAGGTACATTAAAGGAAGGAAGCAAGGATTCTCCCTATATAATTTTCTGACACGCTCGAGTCACTTCAAAAATCACCGCTTGGGCTCCCCTACTATATAGAATAACGACAAATAAAAATAATCGTTCGACTGAAAAATCAATCCTAACTAAACTAGTGCCAGTCATAACCTAAGTTGCAACGAATTGTATTGACCTATTGACAGAACTTTAGTGCTCTTTACTAATTAACAGCGTTTCCTAGACATTGAAATGAGTAAAACTTTGCCTTGCAATGGAATGAATACCGTCTTACTGGGTGTTCAGTTAATTAGGTTGAAAGCACTTATTCTCTGCAATCAAATGACGTCGTCGGTGTGTCTTTGTTTCTCGCGTAAATCAGGCTTCCGTCTGAAAAGCATCATAATAAGCATAGTTTTCTTAATTAGAAGTTAAAACAGCGGGGTAAAATAATTGCGTCAGAGATTCACAATCCCAATTTTGACATTTCAACAATATATATTGCGTTGTTTACGTTGTCGAGTAGACAAAGTTTTCAAGCATATAAAGCAATGATTTACAAATTTTCTTCAAAAGTGTTCGGATTGTGACAGAAAGTGTGTTACGCATGAGGTGCAGTAACAAACGCAACCCTATTTTACTCAATTTATTTTTTTGATTTTTTGAAGGAACTTATTTAATATCAGAACAGCAGGTGTACATGGGATACCTTCTTTTCGCATAATGTTTTTTTCCTAATATACGTTGGTATAACTATTTTCGTATAATAATATTTTGCCATAATTGTTTTTGGCATACCGTGTATGATAAAACAGGTTAGGCGTAAATATAATCAGGATAAACAAAAGTATGCCATGTTGTATTATGTCTTAAAATTTTATGCAAATCGATAGTGCTCCGGTGTACATATCTCCAGCTTATTTTAATTTTTTTTTGAGCTCTGACTCAACACTTTACCAAATAGGTCTTTAATGAAATAGGATTTATTTATAATTAAAAGTAGAATAGGTATTACTAGTAGTAATCATGATTTACCGTGACATAGGTTTTTGTGAGGAAAAAGGAGTGTTTATTAATTAAATAATTATTATTTATTTATGTAATTGGCTGGTTATGTATAAGCTTTACTTAGTATGATGTGGATGAGAGCAGATTTGTTTTTATAAATTATTATTAAAATACATGAAGTAAGACACTTGTCCCTCCGCCTGCAATTAACGAGAAGTGAGTAGAGCTAGTAACTAAAACCGGCCATGTGCATGTCGGACTACGCACAATGAAGGATTTCGTAGTTGGAATGAATTTATCCCAAGAACAAACTTAACATTGTACTTGAAAATCATGTTCTCCCGTACATTGCAACTGCAAATTTAAGTTGGTCGACTATTACTCGTAAACTTGTAAAGCCTACTTAGCTGTGATAGTTTTCTTTTTAATTTCTTTATATATATTACTGTCGTGATTTTTTTCACTTAGCTAAAAGCAACCATTTAGCTGGCAGCGGACGACGAACAAAAATTAGCACTTTAAAGCTTAGTATTTCACAAACGGATCCCTGAATCGAAAAGTGGTTTTCACAAACTCGTCGTATTTTTGAAAGACCTATCCAACAATACCGCACACCATGGGGTAGACGAGAAAAAAAAAAACACATCCCCACCGTACGTGCAGAGGAGGTACTTACCATAAACAAATTTTTTCATGATTTATTTTTCCAATTTGTCGCCGTGTTTAATATATGTATAGGTGTATCCATGCCAAATTATAGCTATCTAGTACTAAGAGTCTCTAAGCTAAGCTGCGGACGGACAGACGGACATGGCGAAACTATACGGCTTCCATGTTGACTACGGAACCCTAAAAACGGACGACAAGATAGTTCTTGTCGTTGCAGCAAACGAATTGAAAAAAAAAAAAAAACTGAGCGTTCAACTTTTTAATATTATGATCTCTTTTACTTACACGGGACAAAGGATCTTTTGTACGTTCCTTGAGCGAGGAAATCGTTAAAACATCAAAATGGCTGCTCAATTCAATTATTTCTTGCTGAAATTGTATCTTGGTAATACACATTGATATCAGCTAACAAAACAAAAATAGAACAGAGAATTAGAGATACTTCTAATTAACGAAATTCTAAGCGTCTCGCTAATTACTATCTGTCTGTTACTTCATTTGTTTACGTTGGGTGTATTATGAGGTACAGTCACGAGCATTCATATCTTGCTATGGACAATATACTCGGCAATAATATCGGATATCATGATTCATCCATTAATATATGACGGCCAATATATCAGGTCATTTGTGAAAGGCATACGCGAATAGCAGTGTAGCGAGTGAGCAGTGGTGGCCTATTAGAAACGGCCGCGACTTTTAAGTTGTAGGTCGTAGCTTGGAACCCAGACAGGCGCTTTACTTTGTATACATTATTTCATCACTATTGCTCTCTGATCGATGAAGGAAAACATCGTGAGGAAACCGGTATGTCCTAGAAACAAAATTCGAAGACGTGACATTTACCAGCACGCACTAGGCTCGCGTGGTGGATTACGGCCCACTTCCTAACAGAGAGGAAGCCTGTGTCCCAGCAGTGGGTAAATTATAGGATAATTATACTATGATTATGCATAAACACGTGCCAGCACAAATATGTGACATCGAAGCAACACCAAAACTATCTGAAGAGACAAGGGACGCCAACATATAGAATGCTGGTTCGGTTTTAAAAAGATGTGTTTAATGGAATAGTCTTGCGTCATAAATATCTGCTTATCATTAAGGTAAAAACATGAATATTATTCCTCGTTGTGATCAAAAATATTTGAAATCATTTTGGCAGCATAACAATCTGAGAGAATAATGATTCGAATTTTCTTCTATTTCACAATCAGTTACTGCAGTGCTATTCTGTAAAAATCTCACCATGAGGACTTAGGTGAAGTGAGCGGGAAGTGAGCTGTTATTAGGGATTATTAACACTATTGACACTGCTCACTTCAAGCTCACTTGACTTGTGATTTCACGGTGAGATTTTTACAGAATCGACCGGCACATGTCAATAAGGGGCTACTACCACTGTGTTTTCACACGGAAAAACTTTTTTTCTGAATAAAAGTCTTTAAATAATTGCATAATCAGCCTATAATGTTCCCACTACTGGGACGCAAGCCTCCTCTCTGTGAGAGAAAGTGGGGCGTAATCCACCACGCGGGCCCAGTGCGTTTTGATGGATGTCACATGTCTTCGAATGCTTGGTTCTAGGACATGCCGCTTTCCTCACGATGTTTTCCTACACCGTTTTGAGAGCAGTGGTCATGAAATCATTTACGAAAAGTAAAGAGCCTGTCTGGGTTTGAACCTACGACCTCCAACTCGTAAGAAGCGGCCGTTGCCACTAGGCCGCCACAGCCCTCACAAAAAAAAAAAAAAAACTAATACCCATTTCAATAGCATCAACTAGAAATAAGTTCGATTTTCTATCTCAGACAGCGACATTAATTTGCTTGTATTTACAAAATGTAATTAGATTCGGAGAACCGACCGTCTAATTGAATGGCCAATGAAATCAAATTATAGGTTTTTTTTTTTTTTGGGAATAATGGCACATCATATTGTGGTCCAGTTAATAAAATATGAGAGTTGATTAACTTAGAAGTATTTTTTTTTAATTGCGATTTGGGTCAGCTCTGGACCTCGATATCGTCTGGATGAGGTCTTTAAAGGAACGAGTAAGCCCAGAAGATCACTCTCGCTTTGAAGGCTGATTGGTATATTATAAATATAAAAATATATTTGGTATATTTGAATTATTGTAAACGTATAGTCAAATAGATAGTTAAATACGTAAAGATCAATATTCGATTTCTAGAAAAAAAATGATTGATACTTGTACATGTGTGTGTAGACGTAGAGTGTGGTTTGAATAAAGGTTTATGGTTCATTATTGCGTAACACACTCAATTTGAATCATTTTGAAGCATATTGCTAATCCGTTGCTCCATATGTTCGTAAAATGAGTCTGCTCAACAACGTAAATAACGCAATGAATGTTGTTGAACGGTCAAAATGAAACCCATTGCTACTGATAGTGTGTTACGCAATTAACCTGCAGGAAGGGAAGGTTTATGGTTAATCTTTTAGGCTAGATTGTAATTAATTTATTAAAAACCTGGTTATTTTTAATAAACCATAAAAAAACAGTACAAATTCTATTACATAAATGTATAGTGATTTGTTTATAATTTCTTGTTTCCGTATTTTGTCTGATAAAAAACCTGTCACCAAAAATAGGTTCATACAAACATTTTTATCTAGACATTTCTTTTTTCTTCTGTATTTAAATTTAATAGGTAAGTCTTAAAATAATAATAATAATATGTACAATGATATAAAAAGGAGGGCAAATAATCAAAGGGCATCAAAAAATTCGTCCGTATCGCTGTCAATAGGAAACGTGCCCAAAAGGCTGGCAGCATTACCACGTTGTATGGCAATGCTGATTCTTTGGGCAAAAAATAGGCCAGTCCTCTGGCCACGAGAAGAGTCGTTTTCTTTTTTAATGAAATTTCATTCCTCATTAATTGGGATAAATAAGTAAATTAAGTTCGGCGGGAATAAATTAAACCCAGTTTATTAGTAAGGCAGGTCACGGTGGTCAATGACCTTCTCGTATCGAATATAATACACAACTTAGGTCAGTAGATATATTAAAAAGCCTTACCCTGATGTTGGACAGGCAAGTTACAATAGTTCTTCCTTAACACATTCAATGCTACCAACGCACCATTTGCGTTGAATGAAATTCCTATAATATGCCACCAACGCACCAGTTGCGTTCAGGGTGCCACTTTTTTTTTAATTTACTAAAAATTGTAGATTAAAAAAAATATATTATAAAATGATTAAGGAGTTGCAAACTGAGGTTGCATAATTAATTATTTGGACAATGACTAACAATCAGTCGTCAAAAGAATTTTTGTTTACTTATCTTTATCTGTCAAAGTAAAATAGTGCTATGACCACGGAAAACTAATACCCTGGCTGTGACTGAGTTAACACTGTAAGGTCCTTTGTACACACACGTTTTTCTTGCCAAGGAAAACTACAGTTCATTCGCCATGTGTAGGCACAGTCGTCAGTGTTGTATGGATCCCTATGGAAGCTTGTTGACGGACACGTTTTTTTCTTTGGCACAGTTTATACGCTGTACCGTAAAGAAATCGTGACGTGTACAAAGGGCTTTAAGCCTTGTTCGTTCTATGGTAAGCTTATCTGAAATATTTTTGTTCTGGAACTGTCGGCCATTTTAACTGTAGAATTTTGGGCCGAAACCATGTGCCCGTTATAAATGAAGAGTTATAGCTATACATACTATGTACAGAAGCCAGCACATCAAGCTACCCGAAACTGTCAAATTTTCCCAATCAACTTTGAACCTCATATACTTTGGCGATAAAGTTGAAAATCTATTAAAGAAATTTGACAGATTGTAGTAGCTTGATGTGCTGGCGTCTGTACAAGGCTTCCGGTCTACTCTTAGTAAAATGGACTACTACTGGTGTACTTCTCGTGGTAGTAGAGGAACCGAGGGACTAAGACAGTCTGTGTCCGTCATAACGTAAACCCCTTTTTTCCCGACGGGGGTATCCATGAGGGTACCCACAAATAAAGGTTCACGTACAGACGCCAGCACATCAAGCTACCAAAAACTGTCAGATTTTCGCAATCAACTTTAAACCTTGTAATTTAGCGATAAAGTTGAAAATCGATTAAAGAAATCTGACAGATTGTAGTAGCTTGATGTGCTGGCGTCTGTACAATAAATACTGAGATTGTTTCACGCAAAACCTCAAAAATAGGTAAAATAAAAATATGTATAAAGTATATCCAAATCTTCTTCACATAAGCAAACTTCAGCTTTATTTGAGTGTAAATTAATTTGGTTTTAGAATAATTTGAACTATTTAAAAGTCATATATTTTGTTGAAGTTGCAGCGCAAACTGAACCTTATGTGTAAGTTTTATAGTTATTTTTCAAAATACACATATTTTTTTTACATTATTGGGAACTAAGGTGCGAACGCCGAATAGTAGTATAATTTTATTAGTGCCTAGGTTTTTATGACTTACAATTTACCAATACCGTTTTTCTCTATAAAAAAGATCTGCTCTCATCTTGAATCAATAGCAATTCTTATAATAGGCACAAGCGTGGCTTTTAGCTCTTCTGTAAATAACATTACTTCTTTTTGCTGCTTGCATCTGGTGAAGCTAAACGTGGTAAGTGTGTGTCACCCCTTATTTATATTGTGTAACCTTGCCTTTACACCCCGCTGTCAGCGTTTGTGTGTTGTGTATACGTAGTCTTAGATTAAAAAAAAAAAGCCTTTTTGTATGTGTTTTCATGAATTATTTTCTATGGACATCTTCTTACAACCTATTACCATAGATTCAGTGCATAATTCTGGACCCCCGAGCATAAAAGTTTTCATCGGTTCTCAAAAAAAAATCAGATGTTTCATAGAAAAGTGCTATACATACACGGTCAAAATGAATGGTAGAGCAAAATTTTTCTTGTAAAACCGAAGAAAAAGTTCAACGCAGAGGAGGTTCAGAATCTTGTGCTGAATCCATGCTAACAAACAGGATGTGCGTACATCCCTGTCACCATGTATATTTCTTTATGTTTGGTTTGACGAGCAATGACCCCAACTATGGGAAGTCATTAATTATAATTAATGACATTTGATAATTATCAAATGTCATTTATCATACACTCATCATTTATTACATCCGATTCAATGGTCTGATAGTGGTCCACTGCCTACTATGACCATGAACTTTGTCATATCACTAACATCCTATCAATTCTGTGGTCCTGGTATATTTTACTAAACAACTTAAGGTTTAAAACAGTCCACACACGTAAGTACCTAAATTAAATACCTATATGTTTATTTGTAGGTTTAGTTATAGATGTAAGGGGTATCGTGTTAGGGCACGTCACAATTGTGGCGATAAGTCCCCTCTTTGAGGAATGGCTATAGACCCCGCCACGGCGTCCTCACCTTCCACCTGACGCAGGTTCTCACCAGACACGGTTGCTTCGGGAGGTTCCAGTTCCGTATAAGGCAGGAGGAAACGGCCGGGTGTCATCATTCTTTGGATCGCCCGGAGGACACGGTGGAGCATACGGTGGAGGTCTGCCCGGCTTGGCCGGAGCACCGCCGCGTCCTCACGGCGGCGATCGGCGACGCCAATCTCTTGCGTCCGGCCCTGGTACAAGCCATGGTACGGAGCGAGAGTGCATGTGTAGCCGTCACCTCCTTCTGTGAAGCAGTAATGCTTGCAAAGGAGGGGGCGGAACTCGTGGGGGAGAAGCAATCTTTGCGCCCTCTCGCTCCTAGTCGCCGCAGGAGACGCCCTTAGCGTCGGGAGTCGAGAGCCGATTCCCGGCCACTGTAGGCGCAGGCCTGCGGACGGCGAGCAATGGGCAGCTCGCCGTCCGGTAGGGACCAGGCCCGGGCCAACAGCGCGTTGTATTCCACGCGCGCCTCAATGAGATGTCAATACTAACTGACGGGGTCCGCCAGGGCCGATGCCTGCCAGGGTTGCAGGTTGTTCGAAAGAGTTACCGTTGCCCCCGTCTGTAGTGCGCTACTCGTTGCGCAGTACCTCACCCCTCATCCCCGCTGACAGGTGAATTTGTTACTGCGCAACGACTAACCTCATGTTCCGAGCCGCCATAAAGTTTGAATCAGGCTGTAATTGGGTTGTGAAGGTCAAATAGGCAGTCGTTCCGTGTACAATTCTGGTATTCAGCTGCAACCGGTTAGACGGTAAAAAAAAAACTAGACAGACTGGAAGACTAGTTAGACTTCCACCTGAACATAGTTGGAAAAAGTCTAGGCCGATGATGAGTAAAGTATATATTATTATAAAGGGCTGGTGTCTGCAGCTCCACGTCTAAGCTCGTATTTTATTTATTTGTTTATTAAAACTTTATGCACAAGTAAAAAAAAGTACTGTACAATATATAAATGTAAGTATGTAGGTAGTTATCTATAGATTTTTGTCCGACATTCGGTTCGCACTCAAGCAATTTGTCGCGATAAGCAACAGTATGTTTGCATTTTCTTGTAAAATAGGTCCCATGATTATGAAACGATACATACTATGGCACCTACTCATAACGATTTCTTATCTGCATTCTGGTTGATATTGATGGTTGTAAGTAATTAAGTGTATTTCATTAGGTTCCCTATACAAGCAGCTATGGTGCTTTGTTATTCTCCTGCCCTTACGCCAAATTTGGGTTCGGCTCAACATGTCTTTTTCTTCCATACTTCTCTATTAGACGTCATCCCCTTTCTAACCATATCATCATTCAGACAGTCCATCCATCGTTTCTTTTGTCTTCCCCTACTCTTATGGCCAAAGACATTCATATTAATCGTGAGGCTCCTCAAGTTCTGAGTTGAGCTGCACGATTTTTGACAAATGCGTGCACTGACTGGACAAGTACGCTCAATCTGTGTGGTTCTTTACTAAAAAGACCATTTCAGATACCAATCTACATGGTCTTCGCATGATCTGACCAAGATTATGTCTGGACTTTAAAATAGACTATAACCTCTCAGTTTGTTTCGGCCTTTCTTCTCAGAGTAGTCAGATAGGAAACGCCGACCTCATCTACTTTAAAAAAAAATATGATAGACAAGTAAAAGTGTTTGTACAAACCTACTTACAGATAAATAAATCATTTATCATTATCATTTATACTCAACACTTCCATTACGATATTTTCCTCATTCCTCCGTATCACATGCCCACACCATGACAACCGATTTCCACACAGTTATTCAGTTACTGGTGCCACTTTCAGACAACACTACCTATTGCACTTGTTGTCTATTATTTTATGAACAGTGACCGTGGAAAATACCGTTACCTATATTTAGATATTTAATGTGTACCAGTAACGTTAAAACATGAATCTATAAATGTCACAGTTAATTGCAAACGCCGTATGTTTTCAATGTTTTAGACTAAATATTTATTATTATTGTTATGTTCTACAGGATCTGAAATAAAAAAACTATAGAGGGAGTTTTATAATTCGAGCGTCCAAGTTCGTTTAATGTCATAATGTCTCATATTTTTGGATTACAACCTTTTTGGAACGAAGCTCTTTATTACGCGTTGTACTCGTACTCTGCACACTTAGCAAATGAGAGTTACGAGTAGTCCGAAAATGGTGCAACATTTTGAAAATCATGATATTTTTTGTACGTGACAGAAGTCAAACAAAACAAAACATGTAAAACCAAATCCTTCATTTTGGTTGAAGTTACGAGTGTTCCCTAGTCCGTATCACCTACGGATATAAAATAATCACACCAATATTATAAAGGCGAAAGTTTGTGAGTGTATGTGTATGTGTGTGTATGTTTGTTACTTCTTCACGCTCAAACGGCTGGACCAATCTTGCAGGAAATATTACTAGGTATATCATTAGATTATTGAATAGCAGAATACATTATTTAAGAAATTAAAATCAGAAACAAACTGTATTACCTATTTATTAGAAGCAAGCACAATAGTTACTAGGAAAATAAAATTAGGTGCCAAATTCCGAACCTACGCAGTTTTCCTTCGGAGTTTGTGTATGTAAAATTAAATGCCAGATGTTATTTTATTAAGTACTAGCTGCGCCCCGCGGTTTCACCCGCATAAGTGTTGATCCCGTAAGAATATCGGAACAAAAAGTATCTTACGTGTAAATCCTGGTTATAAACTATCTGTGTGCCAAATTTCATCCAAATCCGTCCAGCCATTTGAGCGTGAAGAAGTAACAAACATATAAACACACACACTCACAAACTTTCGCCTTTATAATATTAGAATGATTTACATAGTTTAAAAAGCTAACAGTCTCAAAATAATAATATGTACAAGTATATAAAAAGGAGGGCAAATAATCAAAGGGCATCAAAAAATTTGTCCGTATCGCTGTCAACAGGAAACGTGCCCAAAAGGCTGGCAGCATTGCCACGTTGTATGGCAATGCTAATTCTTTGGCCAAAAAATAGGCCAGCCCTTTGGTCACGTGAGGAGTCGACCGACCGCTTGGCGATGTCGCGAAATACTAGGGCACTCGGACCCCATGGCCCTAATGTTTCAACTTTTCAACATTCAACTTGCCAGCTTTTATCAATCTTATTGACTTTTCAAACATGCTTTCCCGTAACATAACTAAGTAAATAAAAAGGATGGTAGGGAACTCGACGCTACCTATTACCACGTGTCCAGCACATGATTCAACGAAAAATTTCAATGCGTTGAAATTTTTCGTTAATAGGATTATTAAAAAAAAAAAATTAAACAAGAGCGATTTGGACTCACGCACATCGGCGAGGCCTGTATTCGTCAGAGAATTTGAACACTGCGGTGTAGAATATTGCAGTCATAGGTCAGCGCCATCTCTTGACCGATAGTTATAGTTGTGTGATAGTTTTTTTAAAATCATTGTTCGGCTCAACCAAAACACCTGCCATCTTAATGTCTTCAAAAGGCATTAAGTCCTCCTTTGTACCTTTTTGTGTGCGAAAAGATTAAATAAATAAATAGTGGAACTAATTTAATTTTTGTTGATGATTTCTTAAGAAGTGTGCTATTTAGAGACATCGTTTTATTTTTCCTGTAATCTTTATATAAATTTCTATCGCATAGAATAATTTCAGGTTTTTCTCTATGCAAACTTTGGAGACAAGGAACGGTATTTTTTTTTACATTTTTCATCAAATATCGCAAAAAAAAATATGAGAATGTGCAAACAGCGCTTTTTCATAGATACCCCACATGCCCTAGTAGCCCCACCTCAAATTTTTAAGACCCACTTTCAGACCCTATTGCAAAAAAAAAAAATGTCTTTCTTATTAGCAAAATAGTTAAGCAAACGTCATCTAAAACTGTTCCAAATTTCAAGTTGATAGCATTAGTAGTTCTTGGGATATCCAGCTGTGACAGAAGGGTTTCTTTTCATTATTTTGGTACGGAACCCTAAAAATATCTGTTTCATACATTTTCTTCGTACGTTTTGCAATCTTCTATGCAACAGCTGTTTTTTTTTATAACCTGTGAAAAAGAAGATTTACTGTTCCATACATTTTGACCGCGTAGGTTTTGCACTTTTCTATAAAAAAGCAATTTTTTTTTTTAAAAGACAAAAATTTTCTATGCTCATGGGTCTCATGTGCTGAATTCATGGTTACAGTTTGCGCTTAGATGTCCCTGCCACCCTGTCTTTATGCATGTGAGTGTAAATTGGACAGGACGGACCTTTCAGTCCATTATTATCTGACTAGTTTATCCCCCATCCTCTCTGTGGGGCAGCACTTTACGAATACCGTCGACACCATCGGGGTTATTTTATTCAATTACATGAACACATTCATTCGCATGTAAGGGCCTTATCACACTGGCGTTTCGCAAGCGAGCCCAAAAAGAGGCGAGCGCGCAGCGAGCGTGCTTCGAACCCACCGCGAGTTCGCAGCGAGCGTGCGGCGAACCCACCGCGAAGACGCCGCGGGCGCGCAGCGAGACGGCCGCGAATAGCGCCGTCGCTCGACGCCATTTTACTGTTCGCGGCGAGCTCGCTGCGCACTCGCTTGAAAATTGCCAGTGTGATAAGGCTGTAAATATATTATTATAGATGTATTATAAAGCTTGTTATTCCGTAAAGGCATGTATTTATTCATACCTCTAATAATTCCCATTCTTACTTTCCTAAAAAGATTATGGAACGCAGTGACACTGCCTACTGCGTTCGATTTACGTCCTGTTTCTGGTTTGAAATGGGATTTGGAAATTCTTCTATGAATGCATATAAGTTCAAGAGCACTTCCACATTTAACTGGCACATATTATTGTTACTCCATACTAACCTGCCACAGATTACATAAAACATTGAATATAGTAAATAAGAAAAAACAATTACAAAAAAAAAGAGGGAGAAGATTTACATATCTGTCTTATAAGCTTACAAGGCTGTCAAATAGCTCGCGGGTGCCGTATAAAATTGTATGAAAGTTTTTGTGGAATCTAATTTGAGAACTCGAATAAAAGGTGGACGAGAAGATTAAAGTTTTAGTACACCGTGTTGGTTATGAGACTTTTATTGAGAAAAACCAGCGTCAGACATCACCTGTCTGGCAATAATTCTGAAACGGACCTTTTTAGCGCAGGAGAGAGGCACAAACTGATGCGTCTGTGTTGGATTATTGAACCAAGAAGAGAGTTTTTATGTTTAAGTACTATTTCCAAAACCGGTATAATAGAAGTAGGCAAGTAGGCCGCCAGGCTCAAGAGGGATTGGACGGGTCACATCAGCTGCATGCAGGATGACCGTTGTGCAAAAGCTTCCACACAATGGGTGCCTGAAGATGGACAGCGCCGCCGGGGCCCAGAACGCGGTGGCGAGATGACCTGGACGCGTACCGCGAGGGTTTCCCACGCTTTCCCACGCCTTTGTCCAGCAGTGGGACAGTACAGGCTAAACAAAAAAAAAACAAAAAAACTATCTCGTACAACATCATATTAGCCGTAATAATTATTTCACATTTTCTTTAAAATTTAAAAATCCTCAACAAAATATTTTTTCGCATATTTTTAACAAAGTAAGTTTTAGTTTAGGATTATGAAAGAATGTGTGTTATCCAATTGAGGAGCAGTTCTGCGCTTCCCGCACCCAGCAGATTCTTGTGAAGTACTTAACTTGACATAAATTCAACGACACGGTGAATGGTCGTAAATTGCTAGCTTTATACGAGTTCGCAACTACTAGCCAAACACTAACTTCGTACTAGCAAGCAATAACTTTGTCTTTGATATTCATATATGTCACAGAGTTTAGGAGTTAGAGCCTTTGAAGAATGAGTTGTCGCTCGATTGAAATCAATGTTTCTGGTGCATTTCCATGAAGAAACCTTGATAATTTGGTGAAATTTGCTTCAATCAAGGAAGCATCCATAAACCGGAGTCTTCATGTCCGTGTACTAACTTTATTTTATTTTTATTATTTCTTGTTGCAATAGAAATATGTATGTATACACTTTGTGAAAATTTCATCTGTCTACCTATTACGGTTCATGAGATATATTGAACGTCAAAATTACATAAGATAGTCCCCTAAAACGCCCGCCCATCACCACTTCCTAGTGCATGGAATGAAGAAATGTTTAATGAAAAATTCCATGCTGGGAAGGATAAATGGCGCAACAATCTCCCCATGCAGCACAGCTGACTGTTTAGTCAAATAACACATCTATAGTGCCATAATGAAACAGTAAAATGCTTTCAAATGCGTTATTTCTCGCAAAGTGTAAAAGTATAATCGTTTTGAACTGTCTTTGGAACACTTGAATGAATACTGTTGACAGTACGCTGTCAGAAAAAAAAAGTTTCGTGCACGTTGCTCGCAGCTATACTGAGCTCGTCAAAAGTGGCCCTGAAGTCGCTTAACTTCCGTAACAAAGTTTCTTATCGCACGTTATAAGGCGCAGATACGTTCGACGCGACAGTGCGGCGTGTCTGTAGTAGAGCACTTACCATGAAATTTTCATAGGAATTGTTCTATTAGGGTTGCGTTGCGTTGTCTGTCGGTGCCTCTGTACATTTGGCGAATGATAACTAGACGTAATTCGCTAAGAGCGTCAGTCCGGAACATACATCCAGACCAACGGACAAATATTCTAAAAACTATAGATATTTTCGGCACGAGAATCGTTCCCACACCTCGTAGCATTTTTTTTTTTTAATATGCAAAGAACAGTTTTGACTTCGCTACTATTTTATTATAATTATGTATAGAAAGACCAAAATGTTATCGAAGGTAATTTTTATTTCCTGGCTTGAGATGAAGGACAGGTTGGACGTACAACCTCTTTTTTATAAACGTTGCTGAAAGTTAAGTAAATTATTAGCGTCGGTTTAACCGTTTTAATTTTTTTACGTTTAAGCATCTCTTAGCTTTAAGCAAGGTTTATGAAGAAGAGGGTAGTTTGCTAGGTTATGATTCATAATACTAGCCATAGAAGCCATCCCTGTTTTACTTTTCTTTCATCATCTGCCTAGCCTTTTCTCAACGATGTTGGGGTCGGCTTCCAGTCTAATCGGATGCAGCTGAGTACCAGTATTACGAGAGAGAATGAGTACATTGAACATCGTACCATATCAATGCTCAACTGATAAAATATAACTAATTAGGTTAATATTCTGTGAAAGCTATTCCTCGGCAGGTTTACTCGTATTATTTCATGGTTAGAAATTCTATTTCTGTAGCTATAATAAGACGATTTTATTGGTAATTATGATGTTACAATTTACTGTACCTACATTTATTACATATTTACAGTTGGAACGAAGTTCCTTATGGCACGTTATAGGTATGCTTGCTTTATTTTTATGCAACTTGCCGGTCGATTCTGTAAAAATCTCACCGTGAAATTGTAAGTGAAGTGAGCACTTAATAGTGTTAATCCCTAGCGAATAACAGCTCACTCCGCGCTCACTTCACCCAAGCTTTCACGGTGAGATGGTTACAGAATCGCACGGCTGTTGATTCAAACTTTAAAGAATTCGTTCTCAAAAACTGTGAGTTACTAAAATGTTGTTTTTTAAAAAATTAGCTTTAGGGTGGATTTTTCCAAAACTAGATAATTTTATGTGAGGAATAATTTTGAATTTTTGACAGTTCTTCCAGAGAAAATCTGTATGACGTCAATTTTATTGTAGGAAAAAAAATTATCTGTCGATTGAAAAATCAGCCCTTAGGGTGCGTACACATCTGGCGAATGTGCCGCGAATGCGCAGCCGTCAAGCCGTTCGTGAGCCGCCCGCGAGCTGCGCGCGTGCATGTTATGTTCGCGCACTGCTCTTGCGCCGTTCACGCGCCGTGCGCGAACGGCGCAAGTGGCGCGCGTGCGCTATCGCTCCTCCCCGCGCTGAGGCTGGCAAACGAAAATATAAGCACGTGAGCTGGACGCGCGCAGATGGCGCGCGGCGCGCGATCTGCGCGCGTCCAGCTCACGTAAAATGTACGCGCGCAGCTCCCGGGCGGCTCGCGAACGGCTCGACAGCTGCGTATTCGCGGCGCATTCGCCAGATGTGGCCGCACCCTTCTATTCTTGTTATGGTACTCTAGTAGTATTTATTGTTCATTTGTTTGTTTATGGCAAAAAGCTTATGCTTAGTTAGTCATACACAGTTTTCTATCAATGTTTTTGACGGCACGGTTGGCGCAGTGGTTAAGCGATTGACTGCTGCGCTGCGTGTGGCGGGTTCGTTTCCCGCACGGAACAAATATTTGTATGACCTACAAGTAGTTGTTCCGGGTCTGGCTGTTTGTGTATGTGAGTTTAAATGTTTGTTAACGCATCCACAATACAAGAGAAAAAAAAAGATAAAGAAAAGAAAGAAAGTATACTTAGTAGTAGTGATTCACAAATTGTGTGTTTCAAATGAATTTGTAAACATGTTTATTAACTGTTTCACAGCTTCCGGATGAAATCCTATTAAATTGTCAGACAGATAATTTCATTCAAATTCTAGTAGATAAGTGCTACTGCTTATCCGCAAACTGTGCAACAGGCCCTTACACTTTTAAATCAAAATAATCTCACAACTCCATGCAATTTCCCAAGATATTAATATGTGTTAACACCGAATTTGATACCTCTTTATCATTGAACAAAAGAGTTATTCCCTTGGTATTAAACTCTAACATTGTTTCAGATGACGAGTTCGGAGAGAAGTCAGTTTCCGTGTTACTGGATGGCGAGGAGTCCGAAATGATTTTCATTGACCATCCTAGCGCTGAGATGTCTGTAAGTTTTAATTTATTTTACGAAAATAATCACAATATCCAATTAGTGGCAGCTGTTACAATAGACGTACTAAAAACGTAATCAATACTTATAATAAATATATTTTGATTTATTTCAACATCATTTGTCCAGGCACTGATAAATAAAATGTGCAATCTTAAACAGAGATATATGTTTGAAGTAGGACTCCGAATTAGAGATTAGACATGTCCTATTTAAGAGAGACGGTGGCTCTTTTAGATAGGGCATTGTAATAAAGCGGTTAGAGTCAAGATATTATTATATAGTAAAAGTATTATTAGTAGTATACATTGTCCAGAATAGCCCTGTGCAACACACGTATCGGACATACACGATAATTAATTGTCTATTTTATTATATTAGTTGCAAATACTTCTGTAACACGGACTAGCTGCATTCTGAAATGAACATTATGAAGTATTTTACGCGACTAATAACATTAATCGCCGCCATCTTTGCCAAACGTCATGTCGTGCCGAAAAAGATTAGGGAACTAATACCTTATTATCTAGTTAGGTACTAAAAATAGCTAAATGTATTATGATATTGTTCTTCAGTTTCTTAAAAATCACTCGGAGCTATGAAAAACTATACCTTATGGTTCATTATAACCTTAAAATCTGATACTTTTTTTAAATATATCTATTCTGCAGCTAGTCCGCTGTAAAAAAAAAAGGTCTTATAATATTTTACTAATGAGCGACAATACAACACATTTTTACATACTTTTCCGACGGTCTTGGTTCCAGGGCGGACAATGTATGGGCGCAGAGCAATGTTCTTTGCCTTTTTTTTATGTATACGCACAAATGACGTTCACCAGGAGCTCGACCAAATGGACCTCAACGAGAAAGATACACGGTTTTGCAAAATGCGGCGTACGGGCAAGAAGTCCAAACATTCGGAAGAGACTCTTGAGCTTATGACTGAACGACGTGAAAAACCACCTGTCACTTCGTCAGAACAACGGGCACTCCACAAAAATATTAGAGCATTGGTACGACATGATCTCCGAGACTCAAATACACGTTCTATATAGAAAGCGATTGAGGAAAATCGGGGGTCGAAAATGTTCGTCCAATCACTTCGGAGGAGCCACCTGACGAAGTTGACCAAAATAATCTAGTGGGGATATCGTCGTTTAGAAGCAGGAGATCCTTTCGGAAGTCGAAAACTTCTATGGCCAATTTTACGCATCGCATGCATCTCGGCCTGATCCCGGAAATGAGGATTCCAGAGCTGCCCTAACCCGCCACTTCACTGAAGACCTGTCAGATAAGACGAAATCGAGGCGGCTCTTAAACAGCTTAAAAATGGAGGCTCCAATCACTAATTCAGTTCTTGTATTATGTTGAAGAAATAAATTACTGTTGATTTGGTTTTTGATGTACAGTGGCCTCCAAAAGTCCATAGGCATTCTCACAAAGCATTAGCTTGACGTTTAGTTTGACTTACGACCTTCTATTTTCAAGAATAGACACATGTATCATCATTGTCGTCAACAAGTGATTGTACTTCATAATTTGAACGTGAAAACACAAGTCAAGGTAGCCTAGCGGCTAAGTGCCTGCAGATAGATGCGCGAATCAGTGAGCCGTGAGTTCGAATCTCACGCCGAATATGTAGACTTTTTGCAAGTTTTTACTCGATTGGAAGAAATGGGACAGAAATATAATATTCTTTGTCTTGTTCGCTTTGTTCACAAATTTTGTAAAGTTAAGAAGGTAGATCGTAAAAAAACTTAATAAAGAATTTAGATTTCTGTGAGGTAGACATGAGTTTTATGAATACTTAACCGTTGTCGTTTTAGTTGTAGTTGTTGGTTAGTGACGTGTGGTATAGATAGCGGTATTGATTATTCTCAAAATGCAGGCAAATATTAATATTGAGGCGGGGGCGACCATTATTGAGCAGCATAAAAGTGGTCTTAATAGAACACAAATATCTAATGAAACCGGACTGAATGTGAGTATTTAATATTAATGAATTGTAACTTAAACTTTTATTTGAAAATACCTATTATTTGTTGACAATGGATGATTATTTTTATTGATTATTAAGTCCATCATGAGGCCTAAAAGATAAATAATTAGTGTTTATTATTGGATTTATAAATGCAAAGTTGTAATATTTGAATAGGTATTATATTAAATAAATATTATTATATTATATTAAAATGAAGTCACTTTAGTATTTTGTTACAGCTGCCTAATTTCACTTTTTTTTTGTTTTAGAGGAATACTGTAAATCTCTGGATCAAAAGATACGAGGAAGAGAAAGGCCAAAGTGGAAGGCCGGCGCTTATTAGCGAGGCACAGCGACGACATATGTGCGAGCAAGAATTTAATGGATTCATACCAACGAGACACTTTGCTGAACTATTCGACACCTCACACACGCTTGCACAGAAGACCAGCTAAGAAGCCTTTGTTGACAGAACGACATAAACAAGAACGATTACGTTTCGCGCGGGATTATTTAGATTTTGACTGGAATACTACCATATTTTCAGATCAAAAGACATTTAAATCCAGCCATAAAGGTAGGCTTCATTTATGGCGCAAGGATAACACTCGTTGGTGTGATAAAAACGTATGCCCTAATACAGTCAGGTCGAATTGCGATTAATATGTGGGGATGGATGAGTGCAGCAGGGCCAGGAGAACTAGCTTTTATGTAGTTATACAAAATATTAATATCTAAATTTTTTGTTTTTTATAATTAGACGATGTAACTAAATATTTAGTAATATTAGCATATCCATATTATTTAATGACCTTAAACAATTGAGGTTTAGTTTCAATCTTCTTTTCGTCAAGAAAATGAAAAATTAAGCTATTACCTCAATACATTTATTGTGACGTTACATTAAAAAAAACATGTTTATAAAGTCTAAATGATGTATATGTACCTATATACCTACGCACGCGCATGCCGCTGCGAGGACGCGCGCCCGCGCGCCCGGAGTCAGTAATAAACTAGTGTCCATCGCATACGGTTGTTTTATTTCGCTCCGCTCTCAACCTATCATTGGCGACGACGTCGGAGAGTAGGTACCCACGCTAACAAAATGAACGCGTTTTTAGGACATTTGCCTATTTTCGACCATAAAACCAGCGACTGGAAAATACAAAAAGGCAAACTAACGCAGTTCTTGAAAATTAATAGTGTAAAAGATGAAAACAAGAGTGGAATTCTACTGTGCCATCTCACAGAGGAGACGTACCGTTTATTGCTTAACCTCGCATTCCCAAAGGAATTGGAAGCGCTGAGTTTTCAGGACCTAGTTGATTTACTCGATGGCCATTTCAAGCCCAAAAAGTGCTCATTCGTGGACAAGGCGAATTTTTTTAATGCCAGCAGGAAAACGGGCGAAACCATAGGAGAATGGGCGGCGCGACTGAGAGGTTTGGCAAGTCATTGCGACTTCGGCACCGCTTTAGAAACGAATCTAAGAGATCGTTTTGTCCTTGGCCTGACTGCAGGTCCAGAACGCGACAAGCTGTTTGAGCAGCGCCCGTCGACACTCACGTTATCGCGGGCTATTGAATTGGCGGAGCAGGCAGCATGTGCCAAAGAGGCAAAGATCATGTTAGACACCAGTCCGGAGGCCGTGTCTATCAAGGAAGAACCAATATACCGCGCGGGATTCCAAGGTCAAGCAAGCCGAGGCCGAGGTGCGGGGGGCGCGGACGCGGCGGCTCGCCGCGACAAGGATCGCTGTTCATGTTGCGGTATGAAAAATCATAGTGTTGATAAGTGTCGTTACAAGGGCTATAAGTGTCAAAAGTGCGGTGTAAAAGGCCATTTAAAAAAAATGTGCGGTAACCAGAAGGGTTCAACGTGTGTTAATCATATTGACTCTAAGGAAGATAGCGGTGGTAACCAGTCCCAGGACGCGAGTTGTGACGAGTGCCAAAATTTTAATATAAGGTACGTGACTGACAAGCCTTTTCTAATTCAATTAGTACTAGGCGATCAAAGTATCCAAATGGAGCTTGATTCAGGATCTGGCACTAGTGTTATCTCAGAAAGCCTATACCTAAATAAGTTCTCGCGTTATAAATTACAAAGCTGTAATGTAAAAATGTGCCTGTACAATGGACATAAAATCTCTCCCCTAGGTTTTTTTACTATTATAGCGAAATTTAATAATATGCAACAACAGATTAAAATTTTTGTAGTTAAGAATGGAGGTCCGCCCTTGTTAGGCAGAGATTTCATGTCCGTTTTCAATTTAATTATAACAACTAACATTAACTCCTTAGAGCGTAGCGATAATAATTTACTAGAGAGGTTTCCTGATCTGTGGCGGGATGAGCTGGGTTCATTTAATAAATTTAAAGTAAGCCTGCGACTAAAAGAAAACTCCGTTCCAAAATTCTATAAGCCGCGTACTGTCCCTTTCGCGCTCAAAGATAAGGTCGAGCAAGAATTAGAGCGATTAGTAAGTTTAGGTATTTTGGTGTCGATCAATCACGCGCAATACGCCACTCCGATAGTACCGGTGTTAAAGGAGAACGGAAAAGTACGAATCGCCGGAGATTATTCCGTTACACTAAATAAAGACCTCGTAATAGAAAAATATCCTTTACCTAGAATAGAAGAAGTTTTTGCTAAGATTGGAGGGGGCGAGCTATACAGTAAAATCGATCTAAAAAATGCATACAATCAGTTTATTTTGGACGAGCCATCACAGGAACTTACGGCGATTAACACGCACAAGGGTTTGTATAAATATACGCGTTTAGTTTACGGGTTAGCTAACGCACCGGCTATTTTCCAAAAATCCATGGAGACGCTTTTAGCTGGCATAGACGGAGTCAGCGTCTGGCTCGATGACATATGTGTTACGGGTCCCGACAGGAATACGCACATTCAAAGATTGACAGAAGTTCTAGGTAGATTAAACGATGCCGGGTTACGCCTTCAAAAAGAAAAATACGAATTTTTCAAAGAAAGTGTTCTTTATTTAGGCTACGTGATCAGTAAAGCGGGGCTAATGACCAGTCCGGATAAAGTCAAGGCCATAATAAGCGCTCCCGAGCCAACTAACGTCACGGAAGTAAAGAGATTTCTAGGTATCGTAAATTACTATAGGAATTTTATTCCCAACGCTTCATCGTTGCTGAGTCCTCTTCACGAGCTACTACGGAGCGATGTGCCCTGGGAGTGGGGAGAAAGGCAGCGGCAGGCAATGGTGGCAGTGCGCCACGAATTGGCATCGGAGCGCGTTCTGGCGCATTTTGAGCCGGCGGCGCAGCTCGTGCTGACAGTGGACGCGGGCCCGGCCGGGCTCGGTGCCGTGCTATCGCAGCGCGGACAGGACGACGCGCACGAACGCCCTCTCGCGTATGCATCCCGTTCGCTTACCTCCAGCGAGCGAAACTATAGCCAGATACAAAAGGAAGCGACCGCTATTATATTTGGAGTTAAAAGGTTCCATCAGTATTTGTACGGTCGTAGTGAGCCATTTATTTTAAAAACTGATCATAGGCCTTTGGTTTCAATATTTAATAACAAGACAGGCATACCGATAACAACAGCGCTAAGGCTTCAAAGATACGCTATTATATTGTCGGCCTATAATTATGTAGTGCAATATGTATCCGGTGATAACAACCTAGTAGCCGATTATTTTTCACGCGCGCCCTTAAAATGTACAAACAAGTCGGAAAATACCGATAATAGTGTTGACTTTTATTATGCGCTTAGGTTTTTAAATGAAGCGACACCCGCTACCACGATACGCGAGATAACGCAGGCGACGGAGCGCGATACGGTGTTACAAACAGTCATTAGGTATATGCAAAAGGGCTGGCCACGAAAAATAAATTGTAACAAAATTTTACCCTTCTTCCAGTGCAAATCTGACTTGCAGTATGAAAACGGTTGCCTTTTTAGGGGGTATAGAATAGTTATTCCGTTGTCTCAAAGAGATAGTATGTTACGGGAATTACACGAAACACATTTAGGTATTACGAAAACTAAAAGTAACGCGCGAAGTAGGATGTGGTGGCCCGGCATCGACGGCGATATCGAGCGTTGGATAGGCTCCAGTACCTCTACCATGAGTTGTTATCGAAAACTTACTCGCTAGCGTTAAACTCGCTAGCGTACTAACGTGGATCGAATAGATTTCAATAATGCTTGCACCATGAGTTTTACGGACTCTTACGCCGGCGCTAACGTAAGCTCGATAGATCGTGTCGTCTAACTAACTTCACTCCTAAGTTTTGTTTCTTTCTTTCTCAGTAATAAGAAAAGAGAACGGCATATACGTACAAAATGTAGTGCTATCGCGTATGCTAGAAACGTTGGGACAGTCAATAATCCGACTAAATAGAAAGGTTGGCGGTCAGTGAACTACTTAAGGTATTTAGTGGTTGTTGAATTTGTATTCCTTATGTTTCGCTGTTGAGTCATTGAGTGTTGTTTACAATTTGTAATTTTGTTGAAGTTGTAAGGTTTGCGGCGTTTTTTAATTAAATTCATTGAAATAAGTTTACAAAAAGACAATAATACAATGAGGACCACTGTGGCCGAGTGTGGCACAATTTTCAGAAACTACACCAATCTTGACGCTTCTGCGTTATGAATCACGGTTCATTTCTCGCATGGAGCAAAAATTAGTGTGATCGACCCTTCCAAAGATAATTATTTGTTCCGGGTCTGGGTGTTTGTGTATGTGAGATTTGTGTTTTTAAATGCACCCACGATACAGGGCAAATTTGTCAATTTTTGTGTTCATTAGCTGTATGTTTCCCTTATAATGATAAAATAAATTAAAACGGTTGTTTAAGTAAAATGTCTTTTATTTAAATTTAAGTTAATACTCATCACAAAAAGCCTCCTAGCTAGCTGCGTAATGGCCTGCCTATTAGTAAGCTAGAATTTTCATTTTCCTGTAATTTTGGCATGAAATTCACGCTGTTTATGTCGTTAGTCTTCAAATTCAGCGGCCACTAACATATTCCATGCTAAATAAGCTCTTCCAGACAATATTTAGACTCGAAAAACTCAAAAACGTTTATAATTTTGATGTAAACATATGTTTCACACGACAAAATGCTAGTGAGTTACGTAGCTACTATCGTAAGCGTATTATTCGATAGCGTCTGTCAAATTTGTGACTCATGGTGCCGTTTTGTATGGCGACAGCTGAAAAACGTCAGTGACTATCGAATAGATTACGTTAGGTTTGTTACCTATCGAAATCTATAGTGCTCATGGTACGAATTTTAATTCATTCAGTGACCGCTAGGGGCGCTGTACGATATTTCATACATATTATTTACGGAGACGCTAGCGAGTTTCGACTGTGCAAACTCATGATAGAGCTACTGTACTACATGCGTAAGCGTGCGTCCCGCGCCTCCGCGCGACCCTCCCGCGCCCTGGCCCGCCGCCGCCGCACCCTGGCAGCGCGTACACATAGATTATATGACCATAGGACAAAGGGTATACCTCGTGGTGATAGATTCATTCAGCAAGTGGGTAGAATGCATATTCATGAATAATGGAACTACAACTAAAGCTCTAATAGCGAAATTAAAAGAACTATTTTCAACCTTCGGTATTCCAAACTTATTGGTATCTGATAATGACGTCAAAATTAATTCGACCGAGTTCAAGACATTTTGTAGTTCTAATGGTATTAAATACATGACGTCACCCATTTATCACCCGCCCAGTAATGGTCAAGCCGAAAATTCTGTCAGAACTTGTAAAAAAATGATAAAATGTATTTTAAAAGATAATTTACCACTGTCTCAAATTAACGAATTGTTATTAGGCTATTTGTTCAATTATAGAAATACTGAGCACTGTACCACTGGGGAAACGCCTGCTAAGTTGATGTTTGGTAGAAACCTGCGATCCCGTCTTGATTTAGTTCTACCTTCAAAGGCAATGATTTCGGTTGATACTTCTGCAGTGCGCGGGAAAAGACAGTTTGTGGTTGGCGATGTCGTTTGGACCCGATGGTACAGCGCACGGAAAGAAACTTGGCAATTAGGTATAATAAAAGATAGGATAGGTAATAAAATGTACAACATTTTTATTAAAGATTTGAATCACCAGTGTATAAGACATGTTGATCAAATCATGAAATATACGGGTAATAATGATAACTTGATCACAAATACTAGTGAGGTGGTGTCACATCAGTTTCAACCACCCGATACAGGTAATACTTGTCAAGGAGCTAGTGGTGAGTCTGTACTACCAGGTGCGGAATGCACCACTGATGATGATGATGGTGAGGAATGGGGTGATTGCGAGGAATCCGAGAGTGAGGGAATGGCCGCCGATAGTGTAGCAACGCCGCCGCCGCCAGCAGGGCAGGGCGAAATTGTTGTGCCCGAGGGTAATCAGTCCGCAAGTACCGACGGACACATTGTTGATGTACCATCAGAACCTTCAGCCGCACCCTCACGCTCGAAGCGCACCAGGACAATAGTCGATTATAAGAAATACTTTTAAATACCTACAAAATTCTGTACTTACATAGTTGATATTTATATGGTCACCAGGTTTCAAAATCTAAGTGTGAAGGAGTGATGTATATGTACCTATATACCTACGCACGCGCATGCCGCTGCGAGGACGCGCGCCCGCGCGCCCGGAGTCAGTAATAAACTAGTGTCCATCGCATACGGTTGTTTTATTTCGCTCCGCTCTCAACCTATCACTAAATCATATATTACTTTTCAATAAACTTTACCGAATACCGATACCTCTAATAAGTGGGTATCAACAATTATATTTGTGTTATTAGAACATCCTTTCCTTGTTGTGTTATTATGAATTGACTAAGTGGGTATACAACAAAAAATCTTATGAACGGTTACAAGAGAACTTCTTTTTATCTAAGTAGGAATGTGACGTCACAATTATTATTGTCATCAAAATTGTTAATTTTATAAATAAATAAAACGAATAAACATTTTTGTTATGATTTAGCACGACTATTTTAGTTCCACCTTCCAAAACCGAAAAAATAAATTAAATATCACATAAATACTTACTTAAATAATAATACAATAAGTAATATTTGCTTCTTATAAAAATGATAATAAGCATGAATACATTATAAATAAACATAAACCTAATATGTTTTTACTTAACATTATTATGGTTTCAAAGAAACAAAAAAACGGCTAACAATAATAATTTAGATTCGAACTCAGACCTCATTGATCGTGAACCTGTTGCTTAGCGCAAATAGCTAGCAGCACATATTAGATGCTTGCGAATTTTAGCAATAGTATGGTAAGAACAGACGCATATTGTAAATGCAACAGAAATATCATGCTATTTCGTCTATTACGACGACAGTTCATTAGTGTGTGTTATCTGCGGAATGTTGAGACATCTCTCGCACACGCACTGACTGTATCGCGCTCGTACTGTTCATGGCAATGTGAGCTTTAGCGTGCTTAAGGACTTCTGAGCGTTTACTGTACCTATTTGTTACATAAATACTTGCACATAAAGAGATAGTAAGTTAATTCGAATAAAATAAGAAAATTGATATAATAAAATACACACAACATAAATAATCTGCAGATGCACTTCCTGAGTTGAAAAGTCTCATAGTCCTGTTCTCATAGTTACCCCGTTCATTTCTACCACAGGTCGAGAACTGCCTCTCTACCTACGAGCCTCACGCCTGCGTAGTGGTCTACTCCGTTGTGGCCAAGAGTTCATTCACCCGCTCAGCAGAACTCCTGGCTTACCTCGCCAGAGAACAGTTTACAGTGGAGAGGACTGTGGTGCTGGTCGGGAATAAGGCGGACCTGGCAAGGGCTCGGCAGGTGTCTACTAATGGTAAGTGAACCTTGATGTTTTACCTTATCAACGTTCGCCATTTAGAACACAGATACTGAAATTTTGAGAAAAAAAAATTGTATATATTTTTATACATACCATAAAGTTCAGTTTGCTTTACAACTTCAAAAAATTGTGTGTCTTTTTTAATAATAAATACCTACTAGTCATTCTCAAATCAAAATCATTTTCACAAACAAAAAGTTGACATTTAAATAACTTCAATTGGAACAAGTATGTGAATAGATCTTAGATAAATATTCCCGGGAGTTACGCCATCTTTAACGTTACAAAGAAATAGATCTTATAACCTCTACAGAATGGCAGGAACATTGATGCACAAACTGTAATCGTGGATTCCGCCGGTCGATTCTGTAAAAATCTCAGCGTGAAATCATAAGTGAAGTGAGCACTTAATAGTGTCAATCCCTACCATTAAGGAATGACAGCCATGCGATTCTGTAATCAAATCTCACCGTGAAAGCTTGGGAGAAGTGAGCGTGGAGTGAGCTGTCATTCGCTAGGGATTAACACTATTAAGTGCTCACTTCACTTATGATTTCACGGTGAGATTTTTACAGAATCGACCGACAGAGCTCACTTCCCACTCTCTTCACCTAAGTTCTCACTGTGAGATTTTTACAGAATAGCACTGCTGTACATGATTCTGACCTGATACAAAAGAATTATCTAAAATTTCTACAAATAGTAAATAAACATATATTTTTTTAAATAATTTATCTACTTTAATTATGGTTATATTGAAATTGAGCTAAATAGTATGCTACTTTTTTGCATCATAGTAAAACATTTTTGCAACCATATTCTATCATGAGTTTTGCAATGTTATATTTTTAATCATCAATCAACTTTCTGTACAGAGGGCAAAAGCTTAGCCACATCTAGAGACTGCAAGTTCATAGAGACGTCATCGGGGATCCAGCACAATGTGGACGAGTTGCTGGTGGGCATCCTCAAGCAGATTCGACTGAAGGAGAGCAGAGACAAGAAGCATGCCAAGAAAGTTGGGAAGCAGGTACGTTATCTTGAAAATTTTAGAGATATTTGAAAAATTTGACATCCGAATTAATTGCCTCAAGGCTTTCTGAAAGGCTTTCTGTAACATACAATACAATCTGCGAGAATTAACTTGAGACTTCACTCGTATGACGTAAGCACGTGGTACTGAGACGTCGATAGCGAGAGGGGTAACAGCGCGGGGTAGGGAGGGGTCACTTGGGTCTCAGGTTAACTCTTGCGGGTTGTAATATGACTGTGATATCACTATTTATTAACTTTTATTGAAACGGTTGAGAATCTATTACAATTAAAGACACAAAGGTGCACATAAAAGAGAAAATAGAAAATTATAAAGTTGAGGTTTAAGCATACAAAAATTAACAACACTTTCATGAATCTCTCTCAGAGTCCTTCTGACATGCCAATAAAATGTTCATCCACTCATCTGTCATAAGTCGTTATTTATTAATTTTTTAACACAGGTACAGACGCCAGCACATCAAGCTTGATGAAAGTTGATTGGGAAAATTTGACAGTTTCGGATAGCTATCCGAAACTGTCAAATTTTCCCAATCAACTTTGAACCTAATGCTGTAGCGATAAAGTTGAAAATCTATAAAGAAATTTGACAGATTTGACAGAAAAAAAAACGTCAAGAGATGGTTTGTTGGAGATTTGCACTGTTTTCAAATAGTGTCATATAACTACATCATTTGAAAAGATAACGACATAAGTTTTCTTAAGGCTTACGAATAATAATATATATTTTCCATGATGTGTTTTCCCACTGTGTCAGTGATGTCAAGAAAGTCTTGGAATATATCTAGACAATATATTAATGGATTAATTCATATCCACACATACATGGTGATTAACACATACAGCGTGGCAAGGACATTGAAACGGAACCTGTTACCATTGATTCAGTACATGCTTCTAAAAAGCGTTGAAATGTTTCGTCAGTTATTAAAAAAATATTTGCTGTGCCATACATTTTGACATCTTAGTTATTCTATCTTTATAGAAATCAGCTGATTTTATTTTAATTACCGACGAAAAATCCTCTTATATAGCCACACCTATTTTACCTATTTTTCTGTTCTGTTTTTTCTGGTCTGCTTATAATTATGTGTGTGTACATAAATGGTAAAATAAATAAATAAATATTACAATGCAGGTGGTCCACAATCCTGTACTGAATCGTGCGTTGATGTCCCTGCCACCATATGTATTTTATAATTTAGTTACTCAAAATAAAAATCATCCTTTTTTTCACATAAACCTACATGGGCACTTATGAAACGTCAGAAGCTAGGTGCCCGGTTGCAATTGGTCGTTTAATATGAAGAAGACTACCCTACTCTTCTACTGTTTCCTACTACTATACAAAACTTATTCTCCGTCTAGTTTCTGATATTAATTTTATGTCACTCAACAAAATTTTCTTCCACAGAAATAGTATAAATATAAAATTGAAATACGAGGCATTAATAAGATACCTGAGCAATTACAAGTTCAAGTCCTGAATTAAGTATAACATTTCTGTCATCAATAAGAATTTTCCCTTACATAAGACAGTGTAAGGAAAAATGTTTAAGAAAATGTCTAATAGCTTCAGGGTAAAAATATACAAAATGCTTCTTACAAGATAACATGTCTAAATATTTGCGTATTTATTGACAAAGTAAAGATCAAATGAGACAAAAATGGCATCCAAGTTTGAGATCAAACGGTATTTATGTTCCCTTCCAAATTCAAAGAAAATATTTTTGCTCGAAGCAGTTTTTGTATTTTGAACGATGTTTTAGATTCATTATTTTGTTTTAGGAAGCGAAGCAGCCTAAACTCGCGAGCTCTCGTACGCACATATCGCTTAGCATCGCTCGGGAGCTACTACAGAAGATATGTATCAATGACATTTCCAAATCAAAGTCTTGCGAGAATTTACACGTGCTGTAAACTTCTGGGCTCCTGGTAACTTATGAATATCTATAAATGTTTTTCTTATTGTTAATGTATAGAGGATTCTTCCTTCTAATTCTAATGTCTTGATTGTTTTTTAATCGATGTTTGACTGGATATAATATTAAGGTTCATTTTGTTGAGTATACGATAAGTGCTATAAGTATCAACTGCTGAATCATCTGCCTGCTTTGTTACTGGAATGTTCATATCATATTTATTAAAGTTTCTCGAATCCACGTCTCCATTTACTGTAGAATTCTAATTCTTTAAGACTCTTTCATTCCTATGACTTCGTCCTTTTTCAATTTTCTAAACTTCACCCAGAATTTTATTTATTTATTCATCATAATTACATTTAACTTTCACAAATCTCTTATTGTACCACGAAAATAGCTGGTTTTTCCCCAATCGTTTACGTCAAAAGTATATCATGGGGAGTAATTTATGAAAAATATTCGAGGTGAAGTAGCTCGAGTTCGAGGACTCTTGAAAAGAGCGTTGATTTTCGGAAAAAAATATTCATATTTAGTAAGAAAAATGACTGCTCAAGGTCGATTGAATATAGCAATCGATTGTGGTAACAATGGCTTGGTAATATCGAGATCGGATATCCATACCTACATACAAAAGACATTCGAGAAACTCATATAAATCAGCCTTCAGATTTATTGTATTCCATCCACTAATTCTTATAACAAGGTTTTGTCGTTATTTTGTAACTTGATATATTTCTGTCCGCCCGCCTTTCTTTGTCCGAGATTATAATGCTGTTATTTTATTTACTTTACCCCTTTCTTGTTCGATCATATTTTTCAACGCACCTGCGTCACGTTCATCGTTCTACATTTGATACAAAATCTTCTTTTGTTATATTTCGATGATCTGTTTTTCTAATTGGATCATTATCTGTATAAATGATCGCGCTAATAAATTCTGTAAATTCCTCGTAAGAAAATTCGTTATTGAAGCACTTGAAATAACTCCTAGAATTAATGATCGAACTTAAGTGGCTGTTAACGTTTGGCGGGCAACATAATTATTTGTAGCTCTTACTAATTGTCAAAGACAATTTTGGCTTCCATCAGCCCTACTATGTGTATAAACTATATAGAAATAATTTGTTACAAAACCCTTCTTACAGTTATTAGTGTTTAATTAAGGTTAAGTATGTAGTCATAACAATGTTGGATGTTTAATAATATCATTGGAATTCATATCTTTAGCATATGTTGGCTCTCCTTCATCTACATTTATTCCTTCATCTTTTTTAGCAATTACGAAGGCTCCAAGATTTTGTCATGAATCCCATGAGAACATTTCACTTGAAAGTTAAGTATCCTTTAATATTTAGATTGCTTGGTAACGAAATAGCGAGGACTTGCTGTCGTCAAGGAAAAACATAGCTTTGGTCTCATTTTGAATAATAGATGATCGTGGCATCATCAGGGAATATTAAGCAAATCTATCTTTAGAAAATGTAAATTATTCTTTGAAAGAAAAACAGGATAAAAACGAGACTATTTTAAGCAGCAAAGAGAGACTTAAGTAACAATCCACAGTTTATCTCTAAACATAATATTGATGTTTTATTTCATAGAGTATTAAATGTTGTTCATACGTGTATCAAAATATGGAGACTATCGTTAACATAATGAGAATTTTCCATTAGAGTACTTGTTATGTTTAGTGTTTGCCCTCGACTCATGTTTCAAGCAATTACTTAGTTCGTTTGAGGTATCAGATGAGTATAATGGCATCGAGTGTGTCTGATGTGATGTTTTACGTTGATACTTGTATTACCTAAGTAGATACAGTGGCGGGTAAAAGTATGAATTTAATTGATACGTCTATTTTATCTTTAGGTCAAGAGTTTTATAGCTTACTTACTCCGAACGGTTTCTTTGTATATTTCTGAGCATCACGAGGACCTAATTTTCGAGGAATTATCTGTAGCTTGATTGAGGAGAAAACTAGCCGAATTGGTCAGACAATAAACTAAGAACCATGGATTAAGGACTCGACCTGAGGGCCAAGGCAAAGCGGTATTCTATCATGCAAAATGTATTGAATAAATATGAGCTACTGGATAGCTTATATCAATCCTATTGAAATTCGTCGTAGAAATACGAAACGCTTTGAAAGCGATTGCCACTTGTATAGGTCAACTTCGACATGATATTTTATCATACGTAGTATAAATATCAAAAACCATTTCCTAATTTGAATTGTTTAAAATTTTTATATACCTTTCTACTTCTAAGGGCCGTTTTTCCAACGCCAAATAATTTTATCCCAGAAATAATTTTGAATTTTGACGTCAATTTTATTCCACAGTTAAAAGTTATCTGAATTCAGAATCAAAACCTAAATTAAAAATGACAGTGGCGGTCTTAATTCGGATTTATTGGTTCTGCATTTCCCTTCTTCGTCTTGGTCGCGGACTTCATTACTGAAGGTTGTGTCCCTGAAAGGCTTTCGCGGCTTTATGTATGATGTTATTCCAATTAATTAAAAAAAAAAAATATATATATTTAGGTTTTTATTTTCGTTCCGTTATAGGCTTCTCTCAGGGCGGTTATGTCAGAGAGTCCAGTGATGACTGTTACTTAGTCTGACCAAGGGTTAAGTGACTGGATGCGAGGAATTTCCTTTAGCAATATTAAAACTAAAAGTATAATTTGATACTCTCTTGAAAAGGTTTACTAAAAGGGGTACTTTCGAAATTTTCATCACTTTAGATATAGTCTTTGTTAAAGAAATATGCTTGATCAATACACTAAGCCTCGCCTTGTAAAACATCTACAGTGACTGCTTATCGTTTACCTATTAATGGCCGTCATTTGCGCGTACTATTAGTAACCAATACCTGAAAGCGATGTCTAACCATGATTAATTGGATGACTTGAAACATGAGTTATAGTACCTAAGTCTTGTTGGGGAGTGGCCACGCTAACGTCAAGTTAAACTAAGATCTATTATTTTACGTAGGTGTACGAAGCTCGTTGATGAAGAAAATAATAATTTATTTCTAAAGATAATCTCTGGGAATACTGATTCGATTACAACAAAATATTTTACTGATAGAAAGTTACATTATTCTTGATTAACACAGTGTGGCAGGAACATAGACGCGCAAGCTGTTAGAAAAAAAAATTGTTGTTCATTTTGACCGCGGTAGGGAGTATACTTTTCTATGCAGCTTTTTTGAATTTTCGTTTTAATAATCGATGAAATTTTCTTTTTTCTAAAATCATGTGATGAATTCATGGTTTCATATTGCGCATCGATGTGCCAGCTTGTATATGATACTTTTTATTTTAATGGTGCGCGTTTCCTGTGGATTAGACCACAGGAGTGAAGCTGTGGATTCCCATAAAAAAAAAAGCTGTGAGTTCCCATCCAAAAAAAAAAAGCTGTGGGTTACAAGCTAATGTTTCTAAATGTGTGTTGGCACTTACTTCATGTTTATTTTAATCAAAACAACCTTGGGC
Organism: Eremobia ochroleuca; assembly: GCA_949629135.1. Lineage (NCBI taxonomy): Eukaryota > Metazoa > Arthropoda > Insecta > Lepidoptera > Noctuidae > Eremobia > Eremobia ochroleuca. Next base: position 11,846,574 of record OX451407.1, on the reverse strand, counting down.
TAGACTCTTCAAAAAAGTTTGTATACGGTATTAAGAAAATTGTAGTTGCCCAAAGATACTTTTTTGATGGTTAGGGCTGAGTGTACCTTTGCTACTTTTGTATGAAGTATAAAAAAGACTTTTTATGACTCAAAATTAGTTTTTTTTAGTATTCTTAATTCTGCCTTAGGCTTAGCCCCTCTTTGTCGCTAGCTTGGCCATTCCTGTAAGCTCTAAAATATCATATATTATTTGATGTAAGCAGAAACTTGTATCGCTGCAAATAATATCAGATGTTCGAGCTTTAGTTATAAGATGGGCAAACAATCTCCTGGCGAGAGCTATATTTTCAATATAAAATTTTACTCCTGCGGGGTACACAGTATAAAAAGGTTCAGAAATTCCACGATATGTCGTACAATCCGTGCAAAATATACAACATCAGGGATGACTACATATTTTGAAAATCACACTTGGTTTTTTCATTCACCTGAACGTTCACAAATCTAGCCGTAATCTCATTTCAGCGACAGTCAATTTCGAGAAATTGTCAAAAATGTATGACAATTTGAATTATTTTTGACACGTGTTTTTTAACCTTATATAATTAGAACGCGAATGCTTTTTAAAAATATGAGAATTGCCCCTTTGTTAACTTCTTGAAATAGAGATGTTGTGACGTGTTCACAGTAAGAAGAAATTTCTAGATCTTTTTTAAACAATCCGTGATGCTAGAACGATGTTTGGGTGAACGAAAAAACGTGTTAACAACATCAAATGACGGTATGGATCTTCTCCTCTTTTTATACTGTGGCAAAAATCAGTATTAATAATATTCATAAAATAAAAATTAATGCGCTTGTCTATACATAGCGTAAGTTATTAAGTAAAGCTACGTGTTACTATTAGAATACTAATTATATTTTTCTATACGAAACTTTCTATGACTTTTGAAATGACGAGAGTTGTTTTTACCTTTTTTATTTGTGTCAATGAAAAACTTTACAGCTATCCCTATAAAAACTCCATAAACCATCGATTGTCTCAAATGTTTTTTGAATTAAGTATTTTTATTCGAAGGTTGACAATAGGAGTCGTTACCTTTTATAGCTTCACGGAGTTTGCTATGATCAATATATCAGCGGGTGTGGTGAATGCACCAATTACTTCCCGTTGAGTCAATATCAACAAATTGCGCAGCGGTCGCCTTGTTTGTCGGTACTTTATGCTTCATTAAGCTCTTTCATCAAAATGTAGATAACATATTTCTTATTATGCAAACATTTTGTATTTAAGAATTAAGGTCGTATTTGAAACGATGTTTAAGCATGAATCTTGATTCTAATACACTTATACAGAATGACCCGTAAAAAGACGTCCAAAGAAAAATTTTAGAAGGCTCTCTCCAAGTGCTTTCCGAAACATGCCCATGTATGTTCAGCGATTATTTATAGTTTTGGAGCTAAACGGTTTTTAATATTTAACTTTGGTGACAATGCAAAATATGGTACCAAGGAGCTGGTCTGATATGCAGGAAATCCTCAACCAATCTGTATTTGTAATACTAGAGACACCGCGGTTGCCTTGCCATCCTAGCAGTTTAAATAAAAATTTAGGCTTTATTGTTCTATAGAGCGGGCTAAAGTTTGAAGGTTTTTCACGGAAACATTCTGTATGTCATTCAATTGATTGCAACCTCTTTTTGACCCTCTGCACCCTATTCAAAGTGTCGTGACGTGACATCACTTGTGACGGAATAAAAATACCTTTTTTCGTAGCAGAATAATGAGGTGACGCGTCAGTTGCCATAAGGGGAAAAAAAAATGAGGTGACGTGTTTTTATTTCGTAAGGATCCAAAATGGCTGACGTTTACCAGCTGGTGTGACGGCTTATAAAAGTTTATAAACGTTATCAAATACGCTTCGAATTATTTTCTGTTTTATTTTTAGATATATGCGGAGCAAAATTTTCATTGGCACAAACTAAAATTGTCTTCTAATACTTTTTGTAAAACAAAAAAAAATGTGTCTTCTTTGTACCTAGTATATTGTTTAGATTCTTATTTATTTACCTATACCTATTTGTTAGTATATAGAACTATTTTCGAACCATCTTGTAAGTTTCCAACATTTGTCTCCGAGAGAGTTTCTTAGTATTTAGATAGGAAACAAATAGTTTTGGAGTTTGTGCGAATTTTTACTTAGAATAAACCGATTTCTTTTAACAGCAGTACCTAATCATTTTTCGTCATACAACATCGTGAGGAAACCGGCATGTCCTAGAACCAAAAATTCGAAGACATGTAACATCTACCAAGCCGCACTGGGCCCGCGTGGTGTATTATGGCCCACTATCTGTCACAGAGAGGAAGCCTGTGATCCAACAGTGGGAACATTAACGGCTGATTAAGCTAATCATAATGTTTAATTTGAAACTTATATATATATTTGTGGTTAACCTTTAACTGCATCGTGATGGAAATTTCCATCAACCAATCCAATGCCATATTTTCGTTTCCACAGAGAACACGGGGATTCCCCAATTGTTAGAGATATTCAACTCATTTTGCTCCCAGTAGATTCGTTCTGATTACATAAAGATGTTTTCCACCAGGCCATTTAAAAAAAAAAGTATTTTTATGAATATATTTTTTAAAATATTTTTTCCTTACTATGTCACGTCCAAATAAATTTAATTTGCTTAAAAAGTAAAAATCATGCAATTAAGTGTTAAGCCACCTGTTCCACTGTCTGGGATTGACGAGAAGCGAGTATAGCTAGCAACTAATAATGAGTTGGCAACTGCGCGATGGGGATGAGCGATGATCCGCTGGTATGAGTATGTACCAAGCGTGAGTCTCTCGGCGAGTGTTCTGCCCGCCAAGCGACTCTCTTTGATAACTCTTGTCGGTGAAACAGATAGCTAACCGGCGATGTGAAAAGTCAGCCATCAACTATTAATATAGGGTGTAAAAAACCCATCACAGCTATGTGATGGGTCTTTTTACACCCTGTATTAATAAATTATTATTATATAATAACTAATTTTATGCAATCGCGGCCACTTGAGCGATTTGTTTTTGTTCCTAATCCTTAATCTAGTGCTATTGTTCATCGAAGCTTATTAGCAACAAACCCAGCACATACATCACCTAACAAGTAGGTAACTAAATAATGTAGGAAACTTCGAGAATGCCCTAGAAAACAGAAACTCTTTGCAGAAATGTTTTTAATCATATCTTAAATTTCGCAAAAGGAGAAACTGTAATATTAAACACAGGAGGGAAATTAAGTCTACTAGAAACCCGCACCGAACGTAATTAACGGTAAAGAGTAGGTAGGAAACACAATTTGTAAATTCTTCGTCAGAACTGAGATTTCTTAAATTGCTGGGTAAACAGCCTTGGGTGGAGGATCGGAATAAAAATTTTAACGTAATTAGAAATTTTTGGGTGTTTTGGAATTGGAGTGGATTAAAGGACTACTGGTTACCTACTACCTACTACTGCCTCCTGCTACTGGTTTCCTAGAACAGCTGTTCCCTCATGGCGGACGGCTAACGGCATTCATGAAAATCTATTATTTACACGAGTATTTGACATGTCAAACCCCGGTGCTCAAAGGGTTAACTCGCTACATTTGCTCTCACGCGAAAAAGAATCCATACTGAGAAGAGTGAGCTCACACATAAGTGAAGGGCGGGCGTTTTGGGGGACCGTCTTTTGTAATTTTGACGTTCGAAAGTGCTGATTCTCAGCCTAGTTTGAATAAATGACTTTTGATTTGATTAAATAGCGTTTCCACGACGATCAAGTCAAGTCACAGCGTTATTGTTTGTCAGAAGTGTCAAAACCAAAAAAATCTTTTGACGAGTTAGAGCGAAGCTAACGATTTAAATCTTTGTCGCTGTCATCATTTTCTTGACAGCTGTCACTACGGTCGTTTATTGTGGACACGGCTTTTCTAGGCACAGTAGCTGTAGGACTGATTTTCAACGGTCAGATAACTAAAACTGATTAACTTTAACTGAGGAATATATATTGCAGTTTGACAGTTGTTGTATACGAAATAGATATCAGCTATACCAGGATCTTGGAGCTTGGCGAAAATCGAAACTAACGCCGCCATTTTAGTTCTTCATTACACAAAACTTTTGCACAAATGTATATAATAGTATATGTTCAGTAGTTAGGTGAGTTGATGCCGTCACTCAAAACACAATTGAGTTTCTCTGTAATATAAGATTTATGTTTGTTATTCACATGTTTGTTTATTACTAATTATAAAGTCAAGCATCCTACTAACTATAAAAACCTTACCTGTAATAAAAGAAACGACATTTAATGCTATTATGTACAATATCAATTCCTAACAAACAAATAAATAACTTTTATAGTTTTCAAGATGGATCTAACTCGACCACAGATAAACTAAAGGCGGACGACATTGCGGTTTGCTACCGTGATGGCGCTAGTAGCGCAGCCGATATTAAAACTAAAGATAATGTATTTTCTTTACATCAACAGCGCCCCGTCAACGTCATTCGAGCGTCAAAAGTTCACCACTACAAGCAACTTCTGGCGCTACAAAAGCTGTCAGACTGTATTATATGTATATTACTATACTATACAGATATAAGCAACCTGGTTACTGGTTACTGTTAGGCTGCATCCCACTGCTGGGAAAAGGCCTCTCCCCATGACTTCCAGCTCTTTCGATCCAGGGCTAAAGTGGACCACTGGTCGTTTGTTTTGTCCAGCTCGTCCCTCATCGTCTTCGTCGTCAGCTAAAAGCCACCTGACGCTTGAAAATTCAGCCCTAAATAGTTAGATTACTGTCCATGAATAATGTGGATGGGTATACTTTTCTTTTCATACTAAAAGCTTAACAAAACAAACATGAAACATTCCAAAATTATTAAATGATAGGTATATTGATTATATCTACCTACTACGTACAAGATTTCATTTAAATTACAACTGAATGAAATTTCAACGACAGCAAACCACGAATGAATAAACGAGAGATAAAGAATCGATGTAAAATAATGAACGAAATAGACCATTGTTTGTGGAGCGTTGAATGAGTAAGCCCAAGTTCGCACGGACGTAAAAATATCTAGGCCGGATTTTATCACGCACTGGATTTTCAACTATCGGTGTTGAATCGAGCATTAATAACCCAACAAAGCGCATTGCAGCACGTCAAAAGAAACACAATTGGATTTTCAATTCTCGGCGCTAAGCTGTGCGTTAAAAATCCAGCGCGCGAAAAAATTGCTGCGGGAAATACGCGCCAGTGCGAACCTGGGTTAAATGCTTAGAACTTATGTTTTTCTTCTTGTTCAAGATTTTCATTTTCTCGTCCGAATGAGTGGTAAAAGGTAGCCAAATAATGTATGATTCTATTTGTACGAGATTTTTAATTAACTTTTCTGTAGCCTTTATTTCTACGTTCGCGTTTCTGTGGTTATTTTTGTTTTCGTATTCCTTTTTGTTCTGTCTGCACCGCTATACGTGGTTCGGATTCTTTTATAAAAAAAATCCTTTTACTTAATGTCTTTTATAGTCTTAAATTCATGTAGGATTTTTTTGGATTAAAATCAATGTTAAAGGAATTATAAATATGTTGGATTATGGATTCTAGGAAACTCTACCGTTCAGTAATATTTTCTCTCTCTTAATTGAAGTTACACTATCTAATACTTTCAAACCATTGGAAAATAAACACATTACACCCAGAAAAGGATAGAAAAAAAAATCCACACAAAGGGTACATCACTAAACGGGATCCTGCAAAAAACCCTACCTGCAAAAACGGGATCTTGCCATGGGATAGGGCCCTAAGGTCACCATATTTTTAGTTGTTTTGATTTGTGCTTAACAAAACAAACATGAAACATTCCAAAATTATTAAATGATAGGTATATTGATTATGTCTACCTACTACGTACAAGATTTCATTGTTCATTGTTTTACCTACTACGTACAAGATTTCATTGTTCATTGTTCATTGTTTTTATTGTTTAAAAAATTGTGTTTCTTTTCTTTTAATAAAAAAAAAAATGTCTTAAAATTTTGCCTTTTATGTTTCACTCGTGTGCAAATAGTTCCATAATATTATAATTTTATAGTATTTAATTTAACCCTTAAATGCATAATGTTGCCATATGGCAACAAAGTACGTCATTTAATTTTTTTAAGAATGTGATAGCTGTGAGTTTCTGAACGCACCTCTTTTTGTCAAAACAATATATATACTCTATGAATATTAATATTATTGTATAATTATTATATATTTATTATCTAAATTCTATAGATAAATACCTACAATAGCATTTTTTGCAATACGATAAAATAAATCATGCATTTAAGGGTTAAGATGTGGATAATGTGGTGAGTTACATGATGTTTGTGTTAACTGTTTGTTTTCCCGAAATAAATAAATCCTTATAGGGCGTCCCCAGTACTTTATTTTCGTTAAAATTCGCACAAACCCCAACGTTCCCTCTAAGGGAGATCGAGCTTTAAAAGTACATATAGTAGTTGGATCTGCTCTGTGCACGTGTGTATCTTGTTGTGATAATGTGTGATTGTGCATTTTTCATTATGACATCTAAGAACCCCTCTTTTTGTGAACACATCGTAATATTCCCTTGGCTGGGATAATTTGGATTCTGGATTCGGCCAACTACAACAAATTGAGAGATGATTATATGAAAGAATGAAAAAGAAATAAAAAAGAGTATGAGTGCTTATGACCACACGATAGAAATTAAAACTTATGACTGGAGCCGAGTATACACGATTCAGCACCGAGTATACGCGATTCAGCGTCAACGACCCGAGCGTGACGGTTAAATTTCGTTCACTCTTCAGAGAGAGCGCAAAGTGCGCCTAAAAAAGTTTTCACTTAAACAAAAACAATAAAAAGACCTTCTTGTTGTCCTGGTCATGTGTTGTTTTTTTAATAGATACTGAACATTTCCCCTGAATATTTCATCATGTTTATGTCGCAGCCGCAGCCAACTGGTTTAATTAGCCGTTTAGTTAACCGCCTAGCCTTTTAACTAAACGGCAGCCATTCAACTAACAGCCTGAATTATATTTATTTATTTAAACTTCTCGCACAAAAGGTACAAAGGCGGACTTAATGCCTTAGGTATTCTCTAACAGTCAACCAAGGGTGGTGAAGAGTTTAGATGGCAGGTGCTTCGGTTGACACGACGATGATAAAAAAAAAAAAAAAATCACTAGACAAATACATAAATAGGTTATAAATACATACATACGATTTACTATCAATTATAGTTTAGGTTGGAACTGTAACCAATCATGCGCGAGCCAAATTGGTCGCAGTAACTAAGCCAGGGCACACCGACCAAATGGGTTAAGTTAGGTTAGAACTGTGATCAACCGCGTGAAGCGAAAAGAGCGAAGCGAGGCGAGCACTACTTCCAAAGGCCAGGTGGTTAACTAAGCGGCTAATTTAACCAGTTGGCTCATATACAACGTGTAACGTTAAATGAGGAAAACCTGAAAATAGTTTGATCAGAATAACGAGCGGAATTAATTGCACCACTTTTTAATATAGGTCACAATTTTCAAAATATCTTCGTTAAATACGTTGCCTCTATTTATTAATAGGTCAAGCAAGCCAATGTCAGCGCGGCGCAGCGGCCCGGTGACGACTCCTCCCTCGGTAAAGCGTCGTCGCAGACGCAGGAAACGATCAGAATGGCCAGTAAAACTAAAACAGTACATAAAACCTTTACAATTTTTTTTTACTTATTTTCTCTATGAGATAGGTCAATTGAATTAAAAATCAGTTGGGGTGTCTGAGGTTTTGCGATTTAACGTTACACGTTGTATATTTCGAATTAGTCAAAACTTTTCACGCAAACTATCCAAATTGTATGGGACCATTCACAGTTGTTTTCTTTGTTTTTGCATTACTGTCAAAATAACAGTGATCTTTGTTTTCCTTAAAATAAAGTTGCTTTTGGGTTGCTGCCACTGACAAGTCTATCAATAATGAACGAATAAGATAACTGTGATAGTTATCTTTATCGTCGTTACAATAAGAGCGACACGCGTCGATGACAGAGGCATTTTACCTCTGACAGAAGCAACCCAACAGCAACCTTGTGTGTGTTGTGCATACACACGAGCGACATGCGTTGACGACAGAGGCAACTGCAACCGTCGACAACGTGTCGCTCGTGTATCTAAGTACGGTGCTCAAATACATGAGCGGCATGTTTTCGATGGCTGTCGCTGACACGCGTCGATGGTTGCAGTTCCCTTTATCGTCGACGCATGCTGCTGCCAGAGGTAAAATGGCTTTGAACGGACTGTAGATTTGGTCAACAGCCTTGTTCCTAGCCCTTATTACCTATGATATAATCACGAGTTGGTAGAATTTTTACGCCAAGTATTCGTAAAGAGGGGTTCAAAATTCATCAAAATGCACAAATTCACTTAAATGTATTAAATTAATTTATACTAAGTGACTTTTCTGTATTTCCTGGCATCGGTGACTGATGATCTTAGTTATATAAGCTGCTAAATATAGAAGGAGGTATACAGGATACAGTCAACCTGTAACTACCCTACACGGAAAGAAAAATCTTGGAAAAATTACTGTACTGTCTCATAATCTGAGTGCGTTTGAGTGGTAATGGAAAAATTACCATGCTAGCACAGTAAAAATTCTTATGTTGTACAGTAAAAATTGGACAAAAAGTGAATTTTTCCCAATCTCACTCGGAAAATTTCCTGCAGATGTCACTTGCACTCACTTTACAGTGACGAGCACAGTAATTTTTCTAAGAATTTTCTCTTCGTGTAATAGGTACGTGCCACCTCCTGATGTCCCCGACTTTTTAGTCTCAGTTTTGAAAAAACAGTAGGACAAAGTTTTTGGTAACTTTTTAAGGAAACTGAGAACGTGTTTTCCTAGAGCCTTTCTAGTAAAAGGGTCTCTTATAGTTCTAGCCTTTTTAGTAGAACGTTCTTTTATAGTTGTAATGAACTTTAATTAGGAACTGTAAGTTTATTTGTGTTGATTTGAGTTAAAGAAATTGGCTTGTCATACGATGGTATGAGAAACGACACTATCGACTGTTTGCTATATTTTGAAAACTGAACCAAGTAGTCCTACTGTTTTTTTTCTGTATAACATTTAACAATATTTTTAACACTAACATCTTCAGCTACCCACGAGTTTTGTATCAATATTCTCGGAGTCGGAAAATTTCTTCTGTAAGCTAAATAAATACAAGTTGTTGTGTTTAACAAATAATTCATATAAATCTGTGTAGTTCATGTAGATTACTTTGTATACGTTTGTTCGATGTTTTTGGTGATTTTTAAACTATTTATGTGATTATAATAGTTGCAAAATAAATTATGGTAAATTGGATTTTTTGTATTATTTATTTGATTACCTTACACGATCTTCCTGCAGTGCTATTCTGTAAAAATCTCACCGTGAGAACTTAGGCGAAGTAAGCGGGAAGTGAGATCTGTCATTCCCTAATGTTAGGGATTAACAGTAATAAGTGCTCAATTCACTTATGATTTCACGGTGAGATTTTTACAGAATCGACCGGCTGGAGTGAAAACCGCGTATCGGTAAGCGCAGTGTGAGATGCCCTCCAGCTAGATGCACGGACGACCTTAAAAAGGTGGCTGGGATAGACTGGATGTGGACGGCGGAGGATAGGGTACTGTAGCGCAGCCTGGGAGACGCCTATAATGTAGTCAAAATCGAAATCAAAAATTATTTATTCAAATTTGGCTAAGAATCAGCGCTTTTCGAACGTCAAAATGACATAAGATAGTCCCCCGAAACTGCCCTCCACGACTTCGTAGTGCTTTCGCTGGGAAGAAGAAGTGGCGCAACAAACTCCCCAGTAGCACAGCTGTCTGTTCAGTTAAAAAAAAAAAAAAAAACTTGCTTCTATAGAATAGTAGGTATGCAAAATAATTGACATTGAATTGTCCAGTAGTGAATGGACTGCGATAGGCTGAGTTCATTGTTTACAAGTTTACAAGACTAAGACTCGCTAGTGTCATCACATCCTAAACTGGAGAAAATAATAAATAAATACAGGCGAAAAAAAAAAAAAAATACAACGAACCTGATCAGTTACATTATTAGGTTTCACTGCTACAGCAGAACATAAAAATCGCCGCACTGGACCAATCAGCTCAACCATTGAGGGGAACTGAATGATCCAGCGCACAACACACGCCAACATCAGCGAGAGATCTGAGTGCGCATTAGATTCTCAACTTCCAGCACCCTAATTGCGTACTCTCAATTTGAATCATGTTCAAACATATTGCTAATCCATTGCTCCATATGTTCGAAAAATGTGTCTGCTCAACAACGTAAATAACGCAATGAATGTTGTTGAACTGTCAAAATTAAACTCATTGCTACTGATAGTGTTACGCAACTACCCTTCAGGTCATATTCAAGGTATTGAAAGACGTTGGTAACGAGTGAATGTTAAAACCTTTGTAGATGACTCACATTATTTTTACAATAAATACATAATATATTTATACGTCCTACACTAATGAACACAAACACACAATACACATTATTCTTATAAACATAAAACACTGAGCAATAAAATTAGTAGCATTTATTATATTACACTATCACGTATCGTACGGTCCGTCCGTCATTAATATAACAGCAGTACACTGGACATGCGCGCCGCCTGCTGAGTTCCTTGGTCCAAGGCGCGTGAAGTTACATGCGCGCACGCATTCCTTTCCTTCACCACGCGCACATTTGCAAATTGCGGGTAGCCAGTCCCGATCTACCCGAGTCGTTGGACGCACGCTCGCTTGCGCTATTTTCGCGATATCGATATGCCCACGCTAAATCGTTGTGTTGCTTTTATTGAACTGTTAAATGCTTAATGTTTGTGCAAACCCGCTCGTAATTTACTGTGCCTTCTTAGTGACATTTCAAACATTGTTGTGTAGTCTGTGGAACATTAAAGTGCTGGACTACCAACTGGACTATACTTTTCTTCAGACCCAGTAAGTCTACCCTCACACACCTCGACTTAACCAAACCTTTGTATTAGGCGCATACCTTCAAGACGAATTCAAGAATGAATAAGCATGAATTTAGAACATGATTCTGAATCTCCAGGTTATTAAATCCCCAGGTTAATGAAACAGCTGTTATGCCTAGCCTTTTCCCAACTATGTTGGGGTCAGCTTCCAGTCTAACCGGATGCAACTGAATACCAGTATATTACATGGAGCGACTGCCTATCTGACCTCCACAACCCAGTTACTGGGTAATACGATACCCCTTGGTAAGACTGGTTGTCAGACTTTCGGGCTTCTGACTACCCGTAACGACTGTCAAAGATCTACGAATGACAGCAAGGACCAACGGCTTAACGTGCTTTCCGAGGCACGGAGTGGTCTCGGTATGTAAAGATAGTCACCCATCCACAGACCAACCGTGGCAAGCGTAGCTTAATCTGATCGATCGAACTGTGCAGCTGTTATTATTTAGCCACGAGAGTAGTATTCTCGACTACCCAAGAAACCTAAGAACTCTAGATTTATTTAGCCGCCCGCCCCAGGGCGGCGGACATCCATGAGGATTTTCCACCACGAGAACAAAAAAAAAAAAGTCCAGCACATGGTCAAACTCTTACCTCTGCACTACGCTAGGCCAGCTCAAAATCATAGAGTGATCACTGTTTGTCGACTGGACATAGCAAGTTAATGACCAGTCTACTGTGGAAAGTGTGATCCTCTGGAAACAATCATATCAATAACTCAATAGGTAGCTTATTTACTTCTAAATGTCAAAGCCATCCCCCGCAGATGTCCCATAAAATTTTATATGTTTTTGATGATATTATAGCGCAGCGGGACTGCTCGTAATTGAGAAAATTCATAGAAAATCGTTACTTCGTTACGGTTCTTATTTCTGCTGTGACGTCAGAAGACATTTTTATGTCTGTTTTCCTCAACAGGACACGCTAAAACGCCAGAGCGGATTTAGATGAAATTTCACACTCAAACTCAAACTCAAAGCATTTATTTCAAGTAAACCAACTACAGGCACTTTTGAATTGTCAAGGGGTCGGTCAGTCAGAAAGATGAAGCTAGTTGCCCATTCCAAAGCGAAGTAGGTACCTGTGGAGAAGAACGGGCAAGAAACTCCACGGACACTCTTTTAAATCATAAAAATTGTTACAAAATTTTGTTTACATCATTCAAGTTGAAATTATACATGTGAGAACGATGTAGAAAGACGTGCACGTTAAAAGCGTCCGTACTAAAAAAAAAAAAAAACACATGGGTAGAACATGACTTGGATTAGAATACTCGTATAGAATACTTTTTATTCCGATATTCCCGCAAGATCGAAACTTATGCGGGTGAAACCACCAGATGAACCCATAAAAACATTAATCAAAATAACACCTTGGACCTTTTCAAAGCAACATGTCTTAGAAATAAAGCTAAATAAAGCATTTTCTGTAAGCTATTGAAAAGCCTTTCACGCGGTGCACTACTTTTCCGACCGACTGGTCTAAATGTGCCCTTTTCACTTATATTAGACGCAAAGAGGTCCTCCTCCTTACTGGTGAAGAGTGCTTTAGAAAATAAACTGAAGAAGTAAAGTAAATTATTTGATTTGAAACGTTGTCTCGGTAAGAACATTTTCGAATAATTTTGAACTCGATATTAGTCGATTTATTCTGTAAAAATCTAACCGTGAAAACTAAGGCGAAGTGGATTTGCAGTGAGCTGTCATTGCACCTTATGCTGGGGATTGACACTCATCATCATCTGCCTAGCCTTTTCCCAACTATGTTAGGGTCGGCTTCCAGTCTAACCGGATGCAGCTGAATACAAGTATTGTCCATGGAGCAACTGTCTATCTGACCTCCACAACCCAGTGACTGGATAACACGATACGTCTTGGTAAGACTGGTTGTCAGACTTTTGGGGTTCTGACTACCCGTAACGACTGCCAAAGATCTAATCTACGAATGACAGCCGGGACTAATACGTTAACGTGTTTTCCGCAGCACGGAGGGGTCTCGATGTGCAATGGATGGTAATCCATCCACGGACCAACTGCGGCAAGCGTAGCTCAACGTTCGATAGACCCGTGCGGCTGTCATTATTTAACCCCGAGAGTAGTATTCTCGACTACCTGCAAGAAACTTAAGAACTCTAAGATTTATTTACCAACTGTTACCAACCCACTTGACAAATTTTCCTCATTAGAATTAATTATTATTTCCAGAAAATACGCAGAGGCAAAGTACATTACCTAATTAGTTACCGTGACAGGATATTAAAACAAAATAACAAAGACATTACTGTTCGCTTTTTTCTATTTTTAGGTTAGTTGCCAAGTGGATACAGACGAAAGAGAATGTATGAAATAAACACAGGTATATAGTGATGAAACGAAATTGTAACGATATTTTTCTTGTTTGTTCCAAATATATCTTCTACTTACCTAATTATCTACCTTGAGATTGTATTACATACGTTTCTCAAAGTTTTGACGGCACGGTTGGCGCAGTGGTTAAGCGATTGACTGATGCGCAGCGTGTCGCGGGTTCGATTCCCGCTCGGAACAAATATTTGTATGACCTACAAGTAGTTGTTCCGGGTCTGGCTGTTTGTGTATGTGAGTTTAAATGTTTGTAAACGCACCCGCAATACAGGAGAAATTCCTAGTGTGGAGCAACGCCAAAAAAAAAACCCTAAATGTGTAAGTGTGCATCCACACTTACAATTACAATTTGAATCATTTTGAAAAATGTTGCTAATCGATTGTCTCATAATAGTCATTAATGTTTGAATGGTATTGAACAATCAAAATTAAAGGTATTGCTTCTGTTAGTGTGTTACGCAACTACTCCGCAGGTGCGGCCTGCTCTAATAACTTCACTAATAAGTACCTACCACTGAGATGCATTAAGAATAGCTTCCACGATTGCCATCACTGTCCTATCTGTCTGTCTAGCCTTTTGCCAACTATGTTGAGGTCGGCTTCCATTCAAAATGGCTGGCGTTGCCAGCTGACATATGGCAAATAATTTAATTTAGCGTTCTGTGTCTTGTAATGTTAATTGCTTTGCATACCTTGTATTGTATTCAGTCAAGTATATTTTCTAACTGAACAGACAGCTGTGCTGCTGGGGAGTTTGTTGCGCCACTTCTTCTTCCCAGCGAAAGCACTAGGAAGTGGTGAAGGGCGGGCGTTTTGGGGGACTGTCTTTTGTAATTTTGACGTTCGAAAAGTGCTGATTCTCAGCCTAGTTTGAATAAATGACTTTTGATTTTGATTTTGATTTTAACCAGATGCCGCTGAATACCAGTATTTTAAATACTATCTGCCTATCTAATCTTCAGTTCCCAGTTACTGGGTAACGCAATACGCCTCGCTAAGACTGCTTGTCAGACTTTTTGGGCTTCTGACTACCCGTAACGACTGTCAAAGATCCACGAATGACAGCCGGACTACAGTTTAACGTGCTTTCCGAGGCACGGAGGGGTCTCGATGTGCAATGGACGGTCACCCATCCATGAACCAACCGCAGCAAGCGTAGCTTAACCTTCAATCCAGCCGTGCGGCTTTGATTATTTAGCCACGAGCGCTCTCCCTCAAAAAAGGTGAAGATAACCATGGTAAGGAAACCGACATGTCTTAAAACCAAAAAAGTCAAAGACATGTGACATCTATTTGTTTGACAGGACGAATGTTTGTGTGATGAGCACGTTCATTTGTTCTTTGTCTGGGTGTAATTTATCTATAAATATGTATGTATTTAGATATATATATATATAAATGTTTATCAGTTGTCTAGTACTAGCACAAGCTCTGTTTAGTTTGGGACTAGATGGCGTTGTGTGAAAATTGTGGAATAATATTATTATTATACAAGTTGTAACTTAAATAACGCACAACCTCTTAAGGGTTCATTGTACTCATCATTATGAACAACTTTTACTATGGGACCAAACCGGAAACCGCGAAAAAAAAATCTGCTGTTCCCTACATTTATGTTCGCATAACTCGTCAAAATGTAGGGAACAGCTGATTTTTTTTTCGCGATTTTCGGTAGATCCCATATTAAAAGTTGTTCATAATGATGAGTACAATGACCCCTTAAGAGGTTGTGCGTTATTTAAGTTACACCTTGTATACCAACCCGAACTGGGACCACGTGGTGGATAGCGGCCCACTCCCTCTCACAGAGATGAGGCCTTTGTCCCAGCAGTGGGAAGATTATAGGCTGATTGGTGTAAGCTAGAATTAAGTTCGTGTCAATATATGGGAATGAACACTGCGTTACAAGAATGTCGTAAAATTCCTTTTAAATAACACGAGCATAATCCCAAGCATACTGTCGCATCGCAAACACCTACAAACTCGTTATGGCGATCAAATATTTTGTCACCAACATGTTTATACATGTTCATGTTTGAACGTTGTAAGCCGTTTAAATCGACACATGCTTGGCAAGACACGTAATTTAAGATGCTGTGTATCTCTGCATGCTAACCTTTCAAATGATTTGACATTAACCCTAGAAAGATAACCTGCGCCGCAGAGGCGCCCGCGAGAAAAATATATCGCTGTCTCTTTTTATTCGAGGCGTGTATCGACTTGTGTTTCTAAGCCAACTCAGTCGTCGGTGTACTCTACCGCGGGACGACTGTTTCTGTGCGGTAAGTACAATACTTTAGTAGTTATGATGAGTTGGTGCGCTCGAGAGGCGTATGTTTATCTTTTAAGTGACTTTTAGTGTTAGTAAGCTAATATGATTTCTTGATGTAAATTGTATTTATAATTGTGTTTGTTGTGATTTTAGGTTAGAACCTTTGTGCAGTAGTCATGACGAGTAGAAGGACGCTGGGAGAGGACGAAATATTATGTACTCTATTGGACGAAGACGGGGAAAATGAAGGAGATGTATATCTGGAGAGTGGCAGCGAGATAGAAGACCATCTGAGTCAAGACAGCGTGCAGAGTGACTATGAAGACGAGTTTGTAGATAACGAACCGGAAGAAGAATTGCATGTTGGATCCAATGATGAAGATTTGTCTCAGTCTGCTTCGGAACCCACTGCATCTTCATTGCATGACCAGCGAATAATTGTTCCAACTGGGAGAGTAATAAGAGGTAAGAACAAACATTGCTGGTCCACTACTAAGGGTATAAGTCATGGAAGAACCTCTGCCGTCAACATTATACGAACAAGCAGAGGTCCAACGCGTATGTGTCGAAATATTTTTGAACCAGTAGAATGTTTTGATCTGTTCATAACCGACGAAATCGTTCATGAAATTGTTCAATGGACAAATGTTGAAATAATGTTAAAACGTAGCTCTTTGATGATGAGTGCCACTTTTAGAGACACAAACGCAACAGAACTTCGATCTTTGATTGGCATCCTAACCCTTACTGCCGCCATGAAAGACAATCACTTGTCAACGGATGAGCTGTTTGATAGTACCTTTTCCGGTACAAGGTATGTAGCAGTGATGAGCAGGGATAGATTTGATTTTCTCATTAGATGTCTGAGGATGGACGACAAGTCTTTACGACCCGCGGTTCGTCAAGAAGATCCTTTCATTCCAATCAGAAAGGTTTGGGAACTATTTATAACCTTATGTAAACAGAATTACTCGCCAGGAGAGCACATCACAATCGATGAACAATTACTGGCATTTCGTGGTAGGTGTCCATTCAGAATGTACATACCCAATAAACCAAGTAAGTATGGCATAAAAATCCCAATGATGTGCGATAATGGCACAAAATATATGCTGAATGCTATGCCATACATCGGCAGAGCCACGAATACCAATGGATTGCCTCAGGGCGAATACTACGTGAAAGAGTTATCACGACCCATTCATGGAACGAATCGGAACATAACATGTGACAATTGGTTCACTTCAATACCTCTCGCGAAGTCGCTTCTTTTGGAACCGTATAAACTGACGCTTGTAGGCACTCTAAGATCAAATAAACGAGAAATCCCTGAAGTTATGAAAAACACTCGCTCGCGAGCAGTAGGCACGTCCATGTTCGGTTACGATGGGTGTTTGACTCTAGTGTCATACAAGCCGAAGCCTTCGAAGATGGTTTATCTGCTGTCGTCATGTGATGAAGAAGGTGTTATAAACCAAACCACTGGCAAGCCTGAGATCGTCATGTATTATAATCAAACCAAGGGCGGAGTTGATACGTTTGATCAAATGTGCTCTACGATGTCATGTTCAAGAAAAACAAATAGATGGCCGATGACTATGTTTTATGGCATATTAAACATAGCTTTTGTGAATTCTTATGTGATTTACTGCCACAATGTTTTGGCGAAACAAGAAAAGCCTTTGAATAGAAGGGAGTATATGAAGAAACTCAGTACTCAGCTGACTACACCGTGGATGATGAAGAGACTAGAGGCACCTACTTTGCCAAGGCATGTGCGAGGTAACATAGAAAATATCCTTCCAAAACCAGCCGTTCAAGATCTCACGCATGATGAGGAAGAGCCTCCAGCCAAAAAAAGGAGTTACTGCAGCTACTGCACATCTAAAAAAAAAAGAATGTCGAAGATGACCTGCACTAAGTGCAAAAAAACAGTTTGTGGCGAGCACAAGAATGACGTTTGTCATAACTGTCTATAAGGGTAACTCTTATTGTGATGATTGTTATTTTTAGACTGATTATATTATAATTAACTAGATTTTAAGAAAAAAACACTGATTTAGATGATAATTTACGGAAATTGTTCCTATAAATAAATGACTGTTGTAGGGTGTGGACTGTATGGATCTTCAAATAAAAGTCTTGGTTTCTATTCTGGATTTATTCTTGTTGTCTGCTATCGATGATCTGATTGAACTTATTGAACTTAACTTAATCTAAATCTGTCCGTCTAATATACACCGGTTCATGGGTGGAAGTAGTGGGTGGCCCTTAGTGTACTTTATTAAAATTCTTGGCCACCCACCAATCCGATCACTTTAGTCCGTGTCCGCTCTCCGACAGGTTTCGACTTGTCCAAACCTGTCGGAGGCCTGACTCCGCGACCAATCACAAACATTTTAGTATCATAATCCTACTTTGTTCATTATTGCTACGGGGAGTTCGGCGTCCGCAACATTTCTCCTCCCGGCGTAGCTCGCGAAGCCTCCTCTTTCTTCTCCAGGACGACGAGTTTGCTCACCGGGCGTCGGAAGATTCCAGTTCTGGTCCGTACTTCGACCACCCGGACGCTGCCGTCAGTTGCAGGGTGCGTGCGCTCCACAATCCCCATCGGCCAGGTGTTCCGGGGCAGTGTGTTGTCGACCACCAGGACCACGTCGCCAACTTGTAGCGGCCTCGCGTTGTTCTTCGGCTCGCCGCGGGGTATCAATGTGGGCAGATATTCCCGCAGCCAGCGCCGCCAGAAGTGGTCGGCAAGCGCTTGGCTAGCTCGCCATGTTCGTCGGTCGTTTTCCTTGCACGGCCCTGTCGTAGGCAGGCCGTTTGATGACCCCAACAGGAAGTGGTTGGGAGTCAGGGCCTCGGGATCGTTCGGGTCCACACTGACATGGGTTAGGGGTCGTGCGTTTATTGAGAATTCTGCTTCAGTGAGTAGCGTGCCGAGGACCTCTTCAGTCGGTGCCTTCTCTCGTAGGGTGACCTTGAGGGCCGCCTTGATGGAACGTACCATTCTTTCCCACGCGCCGCCGTGGTTGGGCGCGCCAGGAGGTATAAACCGCCACTCCATTCGATGACGCAGCCCCTCGTTGTTCAGGTCGGGTAGCCACTCGGCGTAGGCACTGCGGAGCTCTTGGTCGGCCCCGCGGAAGTTGGTCGCGTTGTCGGAGTACATGATACGCGGCCAACCCCTGCGCGCAGCCATTCTTCTCAACGCCATTATTGCAGAGTTCGTTGAAAGGGATGCGACGAGCTCTATGTGCACGGCCCGGGAGGTGAGGCAGGTGAATAATGCACCCCACCTTTTTTCACGGCGACGACCCACCTTGACTGTCATGGGCCCGAAGTAGTCCACCCCGCAGTTAGTGAACGGGCGGTGGAAGGGGTCTAGGCGGGCGTGTGGTAAGTCTCCCGTGGCCGGCGTTTGTGGTGTCCCCTTCTGCTTCTTGCAGAAGACACAGCTTCTCTCGATCGCGCGCACGGTGGGTCGCAGATGTATGACCCAGTACCGTTGCCGCAGGTCGTTAGTCACGCGCTCTCGGTTGGCGTGACCCGCAGCGCAGTGTTCCCGTTGTACCAGAAGCCTCGTCACTCGGTGGCGGCCATCTAGTATGATTGGCCGTTTTGCTTCTTGTGTTGCCGCTGATGCTTCAATGCGGCCTCGTACCCGCAGGAGGCCGTCTTCCAATACTGGATCGAGTTTGTACAGTCTGCTCGTCTTTGGGATAGGACGGGCTGACTGCATCCGTCTCATTTCTTCGCCGAAACTTTCCTGTTGCGTTCGTTGCAGGAGTTCTTTCTCAGCGCGCTGGATATGTCTGTGTTCCAGTCTTGTAGCGGCGCGTCGACATATGTCGATGAACGCCAAGGCTCTTGCCACTGCTCTTACTAGCGTCTCGTACTTGGAGAAGCGGGCAGGGTCAGGTAGCCAGCTGTCTCGCGGAGTCTCGGTAATGTGCAGGACTCCTTGTTCATCGTCTTCATCGGGTGGCATATTCCCGGGCCATTGCTCCTCGGGTGAGTATAAGAAGCTAGGCCCCTGGAACCACCGATCGGTTATGTGGATCGGCGCGTTGGTAAGTCGGGTGGCGTCGTCGGCTATGTTGTGATTGGTTGGTAGCCAACGCCATTCTTCCTTTGAGGTGAGCTCGGCGATTTCTCCCAGTCGGTGCGCGACGAACAGCGTGTATCGTCGCATGTCATGTTTTATCCAGTGCACGACGGTGGAAGAGTCTGTCCAGTACACAGTTTTGCTGACCTCGATGCGGTGTTCCTTGCGGATGGTGTCAGCGAGTCTGGCCCCTAAGACCGCCGCTTGTAGTTCCAGCCTAGGAATAGTTTGTGTCTGTCGTGGCGCCACCTTTGCTTTGGCGGCGTCTAGCACTATGCTTACGGTGTCATCGCAGTTCACTATTCTCCAGTAGGCCACGGCTGCGTAGGCTTGTTCACTCGCATCACATAGGACATGTAGTTCTATGTCCTTGTACTTCTTTGACGTGTAGCTTCTGGGCAGTCGAAGCTGGGCGACGTCGGTGAGTTGAGCGAGCCAGGTCGCGAAATGTTCGTTGTCCTCTTCCGGTATCGGCTCGTCCCACGTTATTTTGAGGCGCCACAGACTTTGCAGTATAATCTTTGCTCTTATCGTGAAGTGGCTCAGCAGTCCTAGAGGGTCGTAGATGGACATTACTGCGCTGAGTGCTTCTCTTTTGGTCGGTGGGCGCTTCCGTTCTCGTACCGGAGCGGGGACCCGGTTCATTGACGTGTTGAACCCGAGTTCGTCCCGTTCGGCGTTCCAGTACAGCCCGAGTATCTTATTCGTGGGCTTCTCTCCTCCCAGTTGTGTGGGAGTGGTAGCGTGCAGCTCTCGGGGCACGTCGCGTAGCACTGTCTCATGATTCGTGCTCCATCCACGCAGAGTGAACCCGGCGACCGCATGCACCTGTCTTGTTTCTTGTATTGCCTTCAGGGCTTCTTCCTGGTTATCATAGCTCGCCACCAGGTCATCCATATAGTGGCTGTTTTTAATAGCCTCTAACGCGTGTGGGTATTCATTTCCGTGTATGTCTGCATTGTGGTTGCGGACATAATGGGCCATGTATGGAGAGCTTGCTGCGCCAAATATCATGCTCGTCATTTTGTAGTGGCGCGGGGGCTCTGTTCTGTTGGTGCCTCTCCACAGGAACTGTTGGGCCGGTTGATCTTCAGTTCTTATTTTGACGCGTAAGAACATTTCTTGGATGTCTGCCGTTACTGCTATCGCTTTCTCTCGGAAACGGAATATGATTCCCGGCAGCGATAGCAGTAGGTCCGGGCCTTCCAGTAGTTTATCGTTCAGGCACACTCCGTGGCTTCTCGCCGCTGCGTCAAACACCAGCCTCTGTTTGCCGGGTTTGTTTGGGTTCTGTACGGCAAAGTGAGGCAGGTACCAGCAGACGGCACTTGACTGTTCTGTGCCGTCGCACGGCACTGCGTACCCCTTTTCCAGCAGGTTGTTTATTTGAGCGTTGTATTGTTCGGCGAAGTCGGGTGATGCATCCATCTTCTGTTCGATTTTCTTCAATCGGCGGAGCGCTGCACCGTAGCTGGGTGGCATGGTGATGTCATCGTGCCGCCATGGCAATCCGACTTCGTAGCCACCGTCGATCTTCTTAGTGGTTCTTTCGACGATTGCTATCGCTCGTTGGTTAGCGTCACTTACGCGTGGTTCTCTTGCAATACCTAGTGCTTCTATTTTGAAGTGAGTTTCCACTAGGTCATGCAGTCGCTGGTGGTCGTGCTGCTGCTGCTTCTCGTATTCATAGAGATGCAACACGTTGTCTTCGTTCATGAAGATGCTTCGTGGTGCGGTCCCATGTACTACCCAGCCGAGCTGCGTTAGGGATGCAGCTGGCTGGTTGGGGCCGCCGACTCGGAGTTTTCTCGACACGATGCACTCCCAGTGGTCTGTCCCCACTAGGATTCCGGGGCGTGTTGGCGCATAACACACCTCGTCTGTTGGGAGGTCACGTAGGTGTTCGTATTCCAGCAGAGTGTCTGGGATCGACTGCTGGTGAAGCCTCAGGTTTTTCATTGTTCTGGCCTGAAGCTTATGTGGTGCGCTGATCTCGCTGACCCCTCTCACTTGCACCACGACGATCTTGCTGTCTCGTTCTTGTGAGGACATGTTCGCTCCATGGATATGCAGTGGTTGTGACGTTCCTTCTGCCCCGATACTCACAGCCAGGTCTTCGTCAATGAGAGTGACGGTGGCTCCTTCGTCGAAGAGTGCGTGAGTCTTCACCTCCCCCCGTGGACCTGTGATGATCACGGGGCACATTTTGAGGAGGACAGTCTTCGGGCCGGCGGCTGTTAGGGTAGCCACCGACATGACTGCCTCCTCCTGAGTGGGTTCTTCAGACTTATGTTCAGTCGCTGACTTTATTTCGGGCGACTCTCTCCTTTCTTGGTGTAGCGTGGCATGGTGAGGTCGGCGGCACTGGTTCACACCGCACGGTTTCGCTTTACACATGGCACGCCTGTGTTTCTTCTGGGCGCACTTGAAACATACCTTATTGTCCTTCACTAGTTCCCAGCGTTGATCCACGGTCAGTGCTTTATATTTCGGACACTGGGTCAGTACGTGATTCTGTTTGCAACTGGGGCACTGATCTTCTTCGGTTCCTTCAACCGTGACGTACACTGCTTTAGGCTTCTTCTTCTTCAGGGTTATGGCAGGCCTGGTTTCGTTTTTGTGAGTTGCGGTACTCGTTGTTGGGGCGTATGTATAGCGTAACGCCCTGTCCGCCTCACGCATTAAGAAACGAGATAGTGTCACTATTTCGGGCTCTGCTGACCCTTCGTTGTCACTGGCGTAGTCGCACCATCGAGATCGGAGATGTGGACTTAACTTTTCAAGCACTTCCCGGGTTAGCAAGGGATTATAGAGGTACCCCTTGCGATCGATTGTCTTTAACACACATATCGTGTTTTGGATTTTAATCGCGAAACTATTTAGGTCACTGGCACTAGCACTAGGTTTTGGCATCTTTTTCAGGTCATCCAGAGCTTTGTCTATGATCACCTCTGGTCGGCCAAAGCACTGCTCCAACGTCTTCATGACAGCGTCCGGTTCTGTGGCCGCGTGTAGAAGAGCCGCTACTGTGTCTCGTGCTTCGCCTTTGAGGCAACTTCTAAGTCTCTGAAGGTTCTCTGCTGGTGACACGTTGTACATGTTGGTCGTGTCATAGTACGATGCCTTGAATGGCAACCACTCGTTGGCCGCACCAGAGAAAGTTGGTAGATCTGTGTGTCGAAGTCGTGGCCTGGCCATCTTCTCCAGGGTCGCAGCTAATTGGTCAATGCTGTTTCTGGTTCTCGTTGGCGTTGGCGATCTTCCTCTTGGTGCCTCAAAGCGTTGCTGCTTTGGGTCTTCTTTGGCTTCTGTGTTCGTGCCCCCCTCCCCCCGTGTGTTGAGGGGGTGGGTTCGTAGCCATTGGTCCACCTTCCGGTGCTGGTGTTCTTCCTGAAGTAGATCTTCATGGACGCTTTCCTGGTCATCTTGTATTACAGAGACCTCAGCAGCCAATCTCTTTTTCACCAGATCTGCTTCGATTTCCAGCTCCTTTCGTCGAATGCTTGCTAGTTTCTCGGCCGCCTCAAGTTCAACCAATCGTAACCGTGTAGTCGCACTCGTGTTCGATCTCACTGAGCGCGGCGGTGATCTTATTCGTCGTTGTTCAGACGATGGTCCCGCTGTTGCGATGTCCACGGCGGTAGTAGGTCCGGTCATACTTTCAACTTGAGGTGACGCCGGCGGGTCGAGAGACAGTCGTCTTAGTCGCTCTCGTTCTATTCGTTCCGCTTCCCGGCGACGTACTGATACTAGCAGTTCTTCGTCCCTTCGTTCTAAGGCCCGACGCTGTTCTTCCAATTCTGCCAAGTCCCCTTGGCTACGGGTGACTACCATCTCGCTCGGTTGACGGTACACAGTAGAATGCACAGCAGGATACACAGCAGGATACACAGCAGGATACACAGGTAAGTTATTATCGGTTCAACTTACGAAAGGTTCCTTTTTTCCTTGATCCGAGTTCGGAGGACCAGACTGTAGGGTGTGGACTGTATGGATCTTCAAATAAAAGTCTTGGTTTCTATTCTGGATTTATTCTTGTTGTCTGCTATCGATGATCTGATTGAACTTATTGAACTTAACTTAATCTAAATCTGTCCGTCTAATATACACCGGTTCATGGGTGGAAGTAGTGGGTGGCCCTTAGTGTACTTTATTAAAATTCTTGGCCACCCACCAATCCGATCACTTTAGTCCGTGTCCGCTCTCCGACAGGTTTCGACTTGTCCAAACCTGTCGGAGGCCTGACTCCGCGACCAATCACAAACATTTTAGTATCATAATCCTACTTTGTTCATTATTGCTACGGGGAGTTCGGCGTCCGCAACAACTGTTGATTTTTGTTAATTTTTGTTGGAGGACTGCTTATTTAGTTATAAATTACTTTTAATAAACAAAGTGAACTATAACTGTATTTTTATTTTGAAGGCTATAGTATAACCTTTAAAACGATATAGTTACTTAAAATATACCTAACTTTTTGTTTGAGATAGACGCATTTGAAAATCTGGCGCCTCTGAAGCGCATGGTTATCTTTTACGTCTCTCGCAATATGGTTATCTATCTAGGGTTAATTTGTAAAATGGAATTATAATAATATTTAAATTTTTATTTAAAATTATGTTAATTGATTATGATTTGCATGCCCATGTGACGGCAGAACATGGAGAACTAACTTCTATGACAACATCTATGTACCAATTATTTCAACCGCATAAGTGTCGATCCCGTGAGAATATCGGGATAAAAAGTATCCTATATGTTAATCTCGATTATAAACTATCTGTGTACCAAATTTCATCCAAATCCGTTCAGCCGTTTGAGCGTGAAGAAATAACAAACACACACAATCACACGCCTATAATATTAGTGTGATGTTTACAAAGAAATAAATGATTTGATTTGATTTGATTTGAACCTGCTTCACTACATAGTATAAAACAAAGTCGCTTCCCGCTGTCTGTCCCTATGTATGCTTAAATCTTTAAAACTACGCAACGGATTTTGATGCGGTTTTTTTTAATAGATAGAGTAATTCAAGAGGAAGGTTTATATGTATAATACATGTATAATATAGTAGAAAAACACTGATCATTTTAGAGGTTTCTAATGGGATGTCGTAAATAAACACATTTTTTTGCGCTTACATTGCAAACGCTGGCTTAACCCTACGAGATAGATCAAAATAATGTACTACAGTATTGTAAACCTTAAAAAGGTCTACAAAAAAGTCCGCGATGGCATATGTCTATCTATTAGGGATAACCCACAATAACCATTTATATCCTATACTTTTTAAGAGAAATAATGGCTCTAAAATTATCAGTGTTTCTCTACTATATTATGCATGTATTATATGCATATAAACCTTCCTCTTGAATCACTCTATCTACTAAACAAAACCGCATCAAAATCCGTTGCTTATTTTTAAAGTTCTAAGCATTCATAGAGACAGACAGACAGCGGGAAGCGACTTTGTTTTATACTATTATATATGTAGTGATAGTGATCAGCATTGCACCCGTGCGAAGCCGGGGCGAGTCGCTAGTAAATAATATTTCACGACAGTGCATGGTGACATGTAGCTAGCTGAACATACTTATAATAATGTGAACGAGATAGATAATTTATAACACATTTATTCTATGCATTAAAGACATAAAACGTATTAAATACGTGAAAAGCATTAAAAAAACCGGCCAAGTACGTGTCGGACCACGCAGGGGCGTACAGGGTTCCGTACCTAGTTGGAATGAATTTATCCCAAGAACAAACTTAACATTGTAGTTGATGATCAGTCTATAATTTTCTCACTGCTGGGACACAGGTCTCCTTTCGGTGAGAGGGTGTGGGCTGTACTACTACGCGACAATCACGTATTTGGGCGACCGATCGCTTGGTTAGGACACGCGGTATCGCAGCGTGCATTATGAAGAATCGTACCTGACTGACGATGACGTCACGACGGCTTGGCGCGTCACCTTCAAAACAAAAGAGGTTTAATAGCTCTTTGTTTTCCTGAATCCGGCTCTTTAATTATGAGCCACAATAAAACAAAACTGTCTCGTTAAAAACGTCTATGGCGACTGCTCTCATTTGTTTTGTCTTTACGGAGGATGCTTGAGAGAGGTTGCGTTTAACGTGAGTTCTTTGTTTTAGATTTTAATGACGAATGTTGAATTATGCAAGGGAATTTTATTTTTAAAAGATGTTTGGGTAACTTGCACTTGTTGCTATGTACAGTCAGCAAAATAGTTAGTTTTATAGAACAAAATTGACATACAGTATTCATTTTTATTGTTACTGAAGCCAAGTCAAAGACTGCACTACCCAAAATATGCTCGACATTGGAAAAAAATAGCAAAAATAACGTAACACACTTTGAATCACAATCTGAAGCATTTTCAAGGATATTGCTAATCCAATGCTTCATATGTTCAAAAAAATTGTCAGCTCAGTAACGTAAATAACGCAATGAATGTTGCTGAACTGTCAAAATGAAAGCCATTGCTACTGATAGTGTGTTACGCAATTGCCCCGCAGGTGAGTTGAGGAGACAAAAAAAATCGAGTAAACATCCTTAAAAATACAAGATCTTTGGGAGAACGGTAAATCATGAGTCAGTCACATCTATAAGGATTTTCGCATAATTTTTAGAAGTTTGTTACTATTGCACAATACATTTAAACTTGACTATTTCAAAAATTTCAGAAATCCCTCGAATTCC
This sequence comes from Eremobia ochroleuca, assembly GCA_949629135.1. Taxonomy (NCBI): domain Eukaryota; kingdom Metazoa; phylum Arthropoda; class Insecta; order Lepidoptera; family Noctuidae; genus Eremobia; species Eremobia ochroleuca. The sequence goes on along the minus strand of OX451407.1, from coordinate 11,820,024 downwards.
CCAAAAAAAGTACGCAAACACGAGCGAGAAGTCCTGAAAACATCTACAAAAGTAAATATCACTTAATAATAGATAGAACCTCTCCCTGTACCAATCAAGCGAAGTCATTGACCGCCGAACCGTGACCCCGGAATCTCTATTTATAATACGTAGGTACCTATTCTCTCCCTCCTCTAGGAAAACATCAAGGCCGAACCTGCTAAAAAACCAATATAAAGTGGCCTGCGAATTCCAACAGTTTTAACGTGAAGACAGGACATTCAGTATTGGTCGGTGAAGACTTCAAGTTCAAACAACCAATTGAGGTTGACCCGCGAATTCCTACAGCATGAATGCCAAGAAGGGTCATGAAATAATAGTCATAAGAGCTTCCAGTATTTTTCGCGACACTCTCATAGTTTTGTTGACAGAATCATCAATCACTTTTGGTAATAAAAATAAAAAAACTTTAGTTAGTGGCGTGTATTTTCAGAGGGAATGGCTGCTATTATAGGGAACTTATTTAACGATCTATCAATTTAAGTAGTTCCTGATTTAATTAAGTTGTCAATGTATTTTGGGACATGCTTTTAAGGCTTTTAAGCGTAAAACTAATGGATGACATTGATAATAATAAATCTGAGTATAATATCGTGAAAGCCGAGAAAGATAAAGAAATCAAGTATCTTGACTTGGCTCGACGAGGTTGTCGACATGTGGGATTTGGACTCAGCGATCATTGTGCCCATAGTCGTGACAGCCAATGGGTTAATAGCCAAGAACCTCGACCAACGCCTGAGGAGGTTCGTTGGGCAGCTGGATCAAAGGCTTGATTCAGAAAGCGATACTTCTGGACACGACCCGTATTGCCAGGAGGTTCCTCTTTCTGGAGCCCTAAGCGACGGTAGCTTGGACCCTGTTCCCGATACCAGTGGACTGCTATTTTTTATATTCTAATATTTTAAAACATAATTTATAATATGTATTTAATTAAATAAAGGAAATAATAATCTGAGCATTTCTCTTATGTAAATAAAACATGTGAAAACGAAACCTTTTTGTATGCCTGTAAGTCTGCGAAGCAGATATCAGATGCTTCACTTTTGTCATTCATTCAGCATCTTTCACGAAGTGAAACGTCTCAAAACAAAATCAGTCAAATGTGAAGAATGCATTAATTAGTGAACAGCAGTGCTATTCTGTAAAAATCACACCGTGAGAACTTAGGTGAAGTGAGCGGGAAGTGAGCTGTCATTAGGGATTAACACTATAGACACTGTTCACTTCAAGCTCGCTTCACTTATGATTTCACGGTAAGATTTTTACAGAATCTCCCGGCTGATCCAACAAAGTTTGTTTTCGGCACTCAGCAAAGCTGTCACTCGTAGGCACGTAGGCGTAATGAACGAAAAATTAAATCAAATGGCAGATGAACGTTCATTTGTACTGTAATTTTGTTGGCGCCCTTTGAACGTGAAAATATACAAAACTGAACATTCACTAGTGTTAAGCGTCTTTGTACCTTTTGTGCGAAAAGTTTAAATAAATAAATAAATATCAGAAACAACATAATATTTTGTCATAAATATTTTCTCGTGCTTGCAAATGCATTCGTGAACACAGCCTAGTTAAAAAAAAAAAACAACCGAATAGAGAACCTCCTTTTAAGTCGTTTAAAAATAAGTACCTACTCTAAAATCTGATAATCAATTATTGGTTCTACGGAACAAGATTGTGTGTTGTGTGTGTAACTCATCATATACAGGGTCAAATTTAATCAGCTCAGCCAGCGAAACTCCACAGACGTGATGAGTATCGTAATCCAAACTAGATAAAACGAAAAAACAGTAATTTGATGATATTTATTTCGGGTCAACAACCGCTGGTTTCTTGAAATATGAGTTGAGAAAATCAATTCTTTTTGGTTTTTTATCATGTTCGATATCAATACCCATCACGTCAGTAGAGTTTCGCTAGATAATTTAATTTAACCACGTATGAAAATAGTAGAAAATAAAAATAGTCTGGCCATAGTGGCATAAAAGATCAATAAAAATTAGTTACTAACGAAAAAGAAAATCCACTTAAAACTAATAGCATAGGTATGTACTTTGAAATGGATATCCTGGATTCGGCCATATTTCCCTCGAGCTTCATACCTCTGAGGAGTTACCCGAGCCGTGGGCAGCAAAACAAATATTTTCTTCAAGTATTAACTTTTAACTTAACGTTCATTTCTCTTCTCTTGAACGAGATTGTACAAGGGCGATCTAAGTGATTTATCTGGTTTTCCCTTGAGAAATATTTTAAGGTTGGTTCATTGATCCCTGGCCTGGTTTTAGTGCCAGAAATAGGTTGTTTTGCGAACAAACAGGTTTTTTTTTTTGTTAAGGTTTTCACGCATTTAAATTACGTCTATGTACAGACGCCAGCACATCAAGCTACTACAATCTGTCAGATTCTTTTAACCGATTTTCAACTTTAGCGCTAAAGCATAAGGTTCAAAGTTATTTGGGAAAATCTGACAGTTTCGGGTAGCTTGATGTGCTGGCGTGTGTACATACACAAAAAATCTATGGTTAGCAGTTTTTGATGTCTAAACGTCTGTTAACTTTAAATAACTTTTATTAATAAACTCCTTGATCGTAAACACGCATGTAGTTCCCGAATTCGGGTGTCTATGGAGCTTAACGATTATTCTGTACGAACTTGCCCGAAGAGGCGTATTTCCAAATCGTTAATTTCTCTTGGTCATAATCACGTATGCATAATCAGTCCATAATATTCCCACTGCTGGGACCAGGCCTCCTCTTTGCGAGAGGCCCGTAATCCACCACGCGAGCCCAATGCGGCTTGGCGGATGTCACATGTCTTCGAATTTTTGGTTCTAGGACATGCTGGTTTCTTCACAAAGTTTTCCTTTACCGTTTTGAGAACAGTGATGATGATATAAATTTCACAAAGTGCCTGCCTGGGCTCGAACCCACGACCTACAATCCGTAAGCGCGCTTGTAAACGCCCGTTTTTTTCCTTACCGGACCGGTGTCCGTCGAGTCGAGGGGAAGCGGTGGTGCATCCGGCGTAAATTGTTCGCCGCATCGATGTCCGTGCATGTACACACATTCATTATAAACCATACACCACCGCGAATCCGGTAAAAAAACACGGACCGTTATCCGGTGAAAAAAAACGGACGTTTACAAGCGCTCTAAGTCGCAGCCGTTACTGGGCCGCCACTACTCTCTCGGTCGCTAGTTAATTAATTAATCCGAATAAAACTACCTACCTACAGTAAGTGTGCTGCGGATCTTTGAAAAATACAACATTTTTGCTGAAGTTACTAAGTGTTATTTTATCAAACAATTAATAGAAAATACATTACTTCATTAACAAACTCTTCCTGATTGTGACGCCTTTCCATTAGATTCTCATTGTTCTTTAGAAATTAAAAAATTACTTCATTAACAAACTCTTCCTGATTTTGACGCCTTTCCATTAGATTCTCATTGTTATTTAGAAATTAATGAAAAAAAAAAATGAATGAATGAATGAATTAATGTATGTGACTTCACATGTTTGTAAACGCACCCACAATACAGGAAAAATCCTAGTGTGGGGCAACGTTTTTTTAATAAGAAAAAAAAACCTAATTTTTCTTCTCGATATTTTCTATATAATAATAATATAATAATATTCCACAACTTTCACACAACGCCATCTAGTCCCAAACTAAGCAGAGCTTGTGCTATGGGTACTAGACAACTGATAAACATACATATTTCTATATGATCAGTTTTCTTCAAGTTCTTAGCTTGCGGAAACAAGGTCAAACACCACGGTACCAAGATAACTAGGCCGGCACAGTTATATGCAAGTCAGACAAAGCAGATTAAAAACCATACAAATTCAAATTATTTTGCAATACCAGCGTCCTTTATGAAAGAAGTAGTTTGCGGTTCAAGGAAGTTCGACCCCCAGTACTCTATTTAGGTCGTTGGGTAGTATTATTTTGTACAGACGCCAGCACATCAAACTACTACAATCTGTCAGATTTCTTTAATAGATTTTCAACTTTATCGCTAAAGCATAAGGTTAAAAGTTGATTGGGAAAATCTGACAGTTTCGGGTAGCTTGATGTGCTGGCGTCTGTACATAAATTGTGTAAACACAATGGAAGTACGGCCTACAGAAATGGTATCAGATTTTTCAAAGCTATTGTAGCTACAAAATTAGAATTTCGAAGAGCGATAACGTCGCAACTTTCTGTCGCAATAGTCATTCATTTTATTTTCTATTCATTTCAGCATTTGTCCGTGACTTTGCTCACGCTGTCGTCAGAAAATATCCCACGGGAATGTACTACCAGGATAAAATAGTAGATTGTTTATACAAGGGTCGAAAGGAATCAATTATTATATTCGCATATAAGGAAAGTAAAAAATAGTAGTTTTTCTAATATATTTATTGATAATAATAACATGAATCGTACATATCTATTTAATAGTCTTTTTTTAATTTTAAATATGGAACACACCACCGCGGCACCACGGGCCGTTCCGCTTAATTTTTATTTTTTTTAATTCACACTGGCTGTTTATGCACTCACAAGACCGCAGCATTTTTCTTAATTATGTAAAAAATTTCGTAGCTCACCTACACAAATTTAGTTCTATTTTTAAATTCATTCCCGCCCAAAGGTGGGAAGCAGCGTCTTCCATCCGCTATTCGGAATAGATAAACACTACTTTCTGAGTATGAGAAATAAAAAGTATAGTTTTATCGCCAATCCAGAGAAACGGACAAAAAGTCCAAAAAATATATTTTCAGCATCAGACTCGTTTCCACACTACGTAGCAATTACTTGTTTTTTCATAAATATCCAATATACAGTTTTGACTTCGTTACTATTCTTCAGTCTCTTAATTCCCTTAAATTACCGCCAAACACCTACCATCTGCTGCAGAAGGCAGCGATACTAAACACATGCAGACTCGTGAGAAAGTTTCTGCAATGTGAATTACTCGTAGAAAACCCACATCAAAACACAAATAAATGCTACCATCTTCTGTGCAATCTTCTGCACGTGACCGCACTTAATCCTACTGATAATCACTTGGCTTAGGCCCGTGTTATCAGCTTTCTCCGGCTAGCCGAGAATATAAAATAAAAACCAAAACTAATAAGTAATAATAATAATAATAACATGTGTTTGTATAGTTTTAGATTTGTTAGTGAATATTATATAGAGAGGACGTGAGTAAGATGTGATTCGTGTGTGTATGTGTGAAAGTGCGTATGTGTGGGTGTGTATGTGAGAGGGTGTGAGTGAGGGTTTATTAAATAGCAGTAGATATACATATATATGTATAGATCTCGTCTAGTTTTTACAAAACATAAATCGCAGCGGGACACAAATCTCGTTATTTTTAGGCATTTTGTTGTTGACGTTGGTAATGTTTAATTTCGTGGTGTTTGTTTGATGTTTTTGGTATTAGAACGTATTAACATTTGGTAAGGACGACAAACATTGTTTCATTTTAAGGTCGTTGTAGGTTTATTACACCCACGACCATTGATAAGCACAATGCCCACGACTAAATTAAAACCATGAATTCAGCACATGCTTCTAAATTTCCTAGAGTAGACATTTTTCGTCGGATACCAAAAAAAAAAAACTGCTTTTTCATACAAAAGTGTAATACTAACGCGGTCAAAATATATGAAACATCTGATTTTATATTAATAACCGACGAAAAATTTGAACGCAGGGGGTTAACAATCATACAGCTTGCTTTTTTTTACCGGCTCCAATTTGTTCCATCCATGAATATTAATAACTTTCACTATGGAACCAACTTTGAGATCACGAAAATAAAATCACCTGTTTCATACATTTTGGTCAAGTAAGTATTGAACTTTTGTATTAAACAGCTGATTATGTTTTCGTGATCTCAGAGTTGGTCCCATAGTGAAAGTTGTTCATATTCATTAGTAGAACAGCCTGTAAAAATTTGGAGCCTGAAAAAAAAAATATCCAGTATATTGAATCCAAGCCGTCGATATCCTGGCCACTCTGTATGTATACCTTTGTTTAGTTTAGTTTGTGTTTTGTTTAATTTGTGATCTTCCTGGGTGAGTCTGATTCTGAGTAAGTGTGATTCTTCCTTTCTTTTAATACCACCATTCCGATTTGAAGAGTTTGGGTGCTTCTAGGTTCATGAGACATTTCAGATTCGTCACATCTGCTATGTTTTTAGCTTTGCAGATGACAGCCAGTCGATTCTGTAAAAATCTCACCGTGAAATCATAAGTGAAGTGAGCACTTAATAGTGTTAATCCCTAGCGAGTGACAGCTCACTCCACGCTCACTTCACACAAGCTTTCACGGTGAGATGGTTACAGAATCGCACGGCTGGCGTCGATTATTCATCGACACATGGAGTACTGGCCACTACAACAATAGAACCGCTTGTTTCTCACCTTATAAAATCAGAATGTAACAAAAACACTTTTACATATACACATCTTCTGCCTGCCTTTTCCCAACTATGTTGGGGTCGGCTTCCAGTCTAACCGGATGCAGCTGAATACCAGTATTTTACATGGAGCGACTGCCTATCTGACCACCACAAACCAGTTACTGGGTAATACGATACCCCTTGGTAAGACTGGTTGTCAGACTTTCGGGCTTCTGACTACCTGTACCGACTGTCAAAGATCTACAAATAATAATAATAATAATAATATTCCACAACTTTCACACAACGCCATCTAGTCCCAAACTAAGCAGAGCTTGTGCTATGAGTACTAGACAACTGATAAACATACATATATATTTCTAAATACATACATGTTATAGATAAATTACACCCAGACAAAGAACAAATGATCGTGCTCATCACACAAACATTTGTCCAGGGTGGGAATCGAACCCACGACCTTGGGCATAGTAGTCAGGGCCGCTGACCACTAGACCAACAGGCCTGTCAAACAAATGACAGCCGGGACCAACGGCTTAACGTACCTTCCGAGGCACGGAGGGGTCTCGGTATGTAAAGATGGTCACCCATCCACAGACCAACCGCGGCAAGCGTAGCTTAACCTGATCGATCGACCTGTGCGCCTCTTATTATTTAGCCACAGGCCCTAGCGTCCAGACGTCAATTTTATTAATTGACGTCTGACAGCTTTTAATAAAAAAATCAAAATTATTCCTCCGGTAAAGTTATCCGGCGTTGGAACAATCAGCTAAACACTTTTAATACAATTTGAGAGAAAACGCAATATCTTTATCGATGTTCATGTGATGTTCGATTGCCACGGGGTGATTTTCGCACTATCCACTTATGTTCTGTTACGTTGCCCTTCAAGCCTTCATATTAACCTTGAGGCGTTATATGGGACACGACGGATGAAAAGGGGTGACACTTTCATTACCAATAGCTATACGAGCGTAGGAAAAAGTGTGTAGTTGTATCAGTAAGTAGGTAGCCAATATAGGGTGGCACTGTGGCAGGTACAGTCACCAAAAGAGATAAGTAACCAGGGTCGTCGGATATAGTTGAAGTTTAGTAAGAAAGTGATGGATTAAATTAAATTAAATTTCATTCGAAAACGTCTATCGGTTCCTTACTAAACTTCAACTAAATCCGACGACCCTGGTTACTTATTTCCTTTGGTGACTGTACATCGACACGCAACCTTCAATCCAATCCTTCAATTCTGAACGTCCCTGGGTTGAAATTTTTCGTCGATTATTATTAAAAAAAAAAAGAAAGCTGTTCCATACCACCTAAGTATTGCATTTTTCTATGAAACAGCAGATTTCTTTGTTTGAAAACTTCCGTAAGTTTGCTAACAGGTATGGTAGCAGGTGCGTTAATGTCCCTGTTACCCCGTTTATGCGTAGAAGAACTTGGTACTTCAGTAAGTCAAGGAAAACATGGCGACTAAGGAAAGGTCATACTACGTCACTAGAGAGTTAATGACGATTAATGTTTGTTAATGAATATCAAGGTCTTGATCACGACTGTTGTTTTCATTTAGGAAAATGCGAACGATGTCGAACGATGTCTTACATTCTCGTACGATGTTGTATGTAGCACCATTATATTTTCTTTACTCCTGTTTCATGTCTATTGTTATATGTATATATTTATTTAGATTGGTATAATATACTTTATGTATGTATTTATTTTATCGTGTAAATGGTACACCACAGACTACCTACAGTATTTGTCTCTCCTTCCCTTTTCAATCCATCCAAAGGTTGTCTTTAAAAGATCGCTCTTAGCGATAAGACCGCCCATTGTGTCACCCTTTGTAAAATTTCTATATTTATGTCTGTAATCTATATGGTGTACATAATAAAGAGTATTCTATTCTATTCTATTCTATGTTCAATTGTGTAACAAGCTAAAATACTTTTAGCAAGTCTCCTTTCCGAACTATTGACTCACAGTTAACAAAGAAGAGGTAACAAAAGCGCGACTTACAGATCTATTTTTCTTTCTTTCTTTCAACTCAGCCTATTGCAGTCCACTGTTGGACATATACCTCCTGCAGGCTGCGCTACAACATCTTGTCCTCAACTTTACGCATCTAAAACGTTCCTGTCACCTTTTTAAGGACGTCAGTCCATCTAGCTGAGGGGCGTCCCACACTACGCTTGCCGATACGCGGTCTCCACTCCAGGACTCATCTGCTCCACCGGGAATCGGTCCTTCGACAAACATGACCAGCTCACTGCCACTTCAGCTTGCTCACTCTGCAAGCTATGTCTTGATTAAAAAAAAAAAAGTAATCAAAAGTTTAAATTTAGTGAAAGTAAACGTTTTCTTTGTGGTAGATTCTATCCCTAAAAAATGTGGCCAAATGAAAGAAAAGAAAAAAAAAGTTTATTTGCGGTGAGAAAGAACACAAACACAAAAAGAACAAGTTGGGGGAAAATTTGCGTCACGTACAGACGCCAGCTCATCAAGCTACCCGAAACTGTCAAATTTTCCCAATCAACTTTGAACCTTATGCTTTAGCAATAAAGTTGAAAATCTATTAATGAAATTTAAAAGATTGTAGTAGCTTGATGTGCTGGCGACTATACACACATAACGGCCATCGCTCAGCATAATGCTACGACCCCATGCGAGACAGAGCTCCAGCGTAGTGTTGAAAAAAGCAGGGGAAATTCCCGTTTCTTTCCAATTTCGTTGTTTTTTTTAAATGTTTCATTCAGTACTAAAACGTAAATTGATAAAACTATTTATACAACTGACAGCTAGAATACTAGATGCACAACAGGGGGGGCGGAGTTAGACCATAGAATATCCTAAGTTAAATGAAAAAAACAAAATATATACTGGCAAATTTTCTTGAACTTCCAAATGAAACATTGAAAAAAACAACGGAATTGGGAAGAAACGGGAATTTTCCCTGCTTTTTTCAACGCTACTCCAGCGTTAGAAAGCAACACTGGACCGGTTACTATTTAAAATAAACATTATTTCATAACTTGGATACATTGGATGTCCTCCAGAACCCGCAATGTCCCGGCATGATGCTGATCACGAATAGGAATTTCGTTTTTTTTTTACTTTTTTAAATAATTTTGTTTTTAATTTTTATTTATGACTGTGTTTAGTTTAGTTTGTGATCTCCCTGTACGAGTTACAATAAATACTTTTCTTTTCCGTTTTAAAAGCGAACGAAAGAGTGATAGTTCTTAATTTTATCGATTTTATGAAGATAAACAAAACACACTCTGGAAATCAAATCCAGCCAAAACTAAACGGGTCAAAACAGCCTTTCTTACAGTCATCAGTAATACTTTAGTCAAACAATAGAAAATATTTGGGGAGTATTTTGTTACAACAGTATTTCTACAACTTACAAAAAGTCAATTTTTCCTTGCGATTGTTCAAGAATATAAGTTATATTAAGTCTCGATCAAATACAACGTCGGTAACAATTCCTTCTCTTGTTAACGCTGCCTTTTGTGTTAACGTTTCGATTTTGCTCACAGTCTGATTTTGGCTCCAATATTTTCTTGATGACGTCAGTAAATACGCAAACGATTTTAACCTTGAATTAAAAGAAAGAAAATGTTAATTATGTATCAGTATGACTGCAATGTAATGTAAAATTATGTATAGTAATCAGAAAACTTCTGAATTATTTTATTACTAGTTGTGCCTCGTGGTTTCACCCGCATAGGTCTCGATCCCGTAAGAATATTGGGATAAAAAGTATTATATGTGTTAATCCTAGTTATAAACTGTCTGTGTGCCAAATTTCATTAAAATTGGTCCAGCCGTTTGAGCGTGAAGAAGTAACAAACATACAAATACACACACACACAAACAAACTTTCACCTTTATAATATTATATCGTAATCTCGGGGTTATAGTAATGTATAGTAATATAAAGCTGAATAATTTGTTGTTTCTTTGAACGAGCTAATCTCTGAAACTAATAGATTCAGAAAATTATTTTTTAATTTGATAGACTTATTCTTGAGGAAGGTTTTAACATCACGTTACGACCCTTAGGTGTCGAAGAAATAATACAGCAAGTGCAACCGCAAGGCACAAGTTCATATTAAAACAAGAAATTATTAAATAAATAGAGTTTTTATCCCGTAGAACCGCATTTCGTGATAAATTTCAATAAGAACGTAATCATTTTTACGTTTTCAGGTCACCCAGGTAATAAAGTGGTAAAGTAAAGATTTATAGAAAGAGCCGAAAGGTGATCGGTACCGTCGAATGGGCTCTGAACCAAATTAGGGACTAAAATTATGACACTTTTTGTATTGAAGTTTATGGAGGTAAGTTGATTCGGTTCTTTTAGGACTTTCTTTACCATTATTGCATGTTGGATTAGTCTTGAGGGTAGGGAGCTTGAAGGTAGGTTTGGCTAGACGTGGTTAGGGTATGTGGACTACCCTCAGCCGGGTGTTGCGGAAGTATCGTACGTTCCCGCGACCCCCGGCGTAGGTGTGAGATGGAACACCGGGGTGGTTTTTAGCGGACAGAGCCCGCCACCCGCCACAGGGCGGCGGACATCCATGAGGATTTTCCACCCAGAGATAAAAAAAAAGAAAAAGTGAACTACCCTGCCAGAAATGTCGTTGAGTTCCATAATTCCACTTTAATTTCTTTCTTTCATACTTGGCACCAGCTGCCTTCACACTTTTTGACCATTCAGGCCTGTTGGTCTAGTGGTCAGTGGCCCTGACTACTATACGCAAGGTCGTCGGTTCGATTCCCACCCAGGACAAAAGTTTGTGTGATGAGCACGATCATTTGTTCTTTGTCTGGGTGTAATTTATCTATAATATGTATGTATTTAGAAATATATATGTATGTTTATCAGTTGTCTAGTACTTATAGCACAAGCGCTGCTTAGTTTGGGACTAGATGGCGTTCTGTGAAAGTTGTGGAATATTATTATTATTCAAAAAGAGTGATGCCAAGTTATACAGAAAGAGCGGTTATGGCCCAGTGGTAACGGCCCTGACTCGACTGACTGGTCGTGGGTTCGAACCAAGGCAGGTGCTTTTCTTTGTGTCATTTATTTCATCAATAGTGTTATGTATTTTAGGTCAGCGCTACCTCTTGGCTGATGGTGGAACTAATGTAACTTTTGTTGATGATTTCTGAAAAAGTGTGCTATTTAGAGACATCGTTTTATATTTCCTGTAATCTGTACACAAACTTCTATCGCATAGAATAATTTCAGATTATTTTCTATGCAAGCTTCGAAAAAAGGGGGTGAGCGGTATTTTTTTACATTTTTCATCAAAATTCGAAAACTATGCGGCCTAAAAAAATATATGTTTGAGAATGTGCAAACAACGGTTTTTCATATGATATCCCTTAGTCGCCCCGCTTCGAATTTCTAAGACACCCTTTCAGTCCCTTTGTCAAAAAAAAAACAAAATCGTTCTTAATTGCAAAATAGTTGGGTAAACGTCATCTAAAACTATTCCAAACAACTTGATAGCATTAGTGGTTCTTGAGATATCCAGCTGTGACAGACGGACGGACAGACAGACTGAGTCGCACCGTAAGGGTTCCTTTGTACCATTTTGGTACGGAACCCTAAAAACAAAATATATGTTTTCATGTTATTTTGTTTGTTTCACCCCGGCGGTGTCCATGGGAGGACTTCCAAATGTCGAAAAGGTAAACCACACAGAAAATAACGTTATCAATAACTATATCAGCTACACTTGATATCGTTGTCCTCCAATGTGAGAGCTACTGCAGTCATTTATATCCGTCACTAAACTAGTTCGAGGCCGGGTCGGCGATATACTTTAGTTTTTAGTTCGCCTTCAACTAAACTCAACTAAATTGGTCTGAATTGTGACACGAGAGTGCACTATGCAGCTTTTAACGTACAGACGCCACCACATCAAGCCACTACAATCTGATAAATTTCTTTAACCTCGTAACGCCCAAGCTAAATTTCGCAAGATGAGCTAAACGCTCAATGTATAATGTATTGAACAAAGCTACATACGGCATTCCGGCCCAGACTAAAAACAAAACCTTCTCCTAAACGCCCAATGTACATTACAATGTACGTTAATTAATTTAAATGCATGTTTGCAATGTGTAATACTGTATGTCACTTTGTTCAATACATTGTACATTGGGCGTTACGAGGTTAATAGATTTTCAACTTTATTGCTAAAGCATAAGGTTCAAAGTTGATTGGGAAATATTGACAGTTACGTTTAGGTTGAGTTGCTGGCGTATGTACAGACGCCAGCACATCGAGCTACTACAATCTGTCAGATTTCTTTAATAGATTTTCAACTTTATCCCTAAAGCACAAGGTCCAAAGTTGATTAGGAAAATCTGACAGTTTCGGGTAGCTTGATGTGCTGGCGTCTGTACATAGTTTTCTTGAGCTAGGATGAAATATGGCTTTAGGTATTTTAATTTTAGCTTTAAAATGGATCATGGTTTTGAAAACGTTACTTGACTCTTCACTTCAAATCACTCAGTTATTTAGTACAGACGCCAGCACATCAAGCTACCCGAAAATGTCAGATTTTCCCAATCAACCTTGAACCTTATGCTTTAGCGATAAAGTTGAAAATCTATTAAAGAAATCTGACA
>OX451407.1:11137447-11206718 GCA_949629135.1 Eremobia ochroleuca | reverse complement strand
ATTTTCCGGGATTTTTTAGTTCTTTCTGTCCCCGACCGGGGCCGATCAGTCCATTTCCGGGATTTTTTTTTGTAATTGATTGATTTTGATTAAATATTATTTCTATGATTTTGATTTAGTATTTATTATAATGTTAAAATCCATTTTATCGATATCGACTATTTTCTCTTAATGAAGTAAAGCAGCCCTAACGATGCAACTTGACCTTGAACTGACCAATTGCAGCCGCGCGTTCTTCCTCATCCCCCGGCCCGCAGTAGTGAGTCGTGTGCTTCGAAGAAATCGGCCCATACGCTCTCTAGTGGTTATATTCTCTATGATTATAACTTATCCTGCCTCATGACTGATGTCTGAATGCTAAAACGATTTTACACAAATGGTTAATTGAATATTCGGTTCGTTTGCGATGATAATTCAGGGTGTCCATTGTTTTTTTTTACTGGACCAAAATTCAACATAAAGCAGGTAGTGCAACCAAACTCTTGGCTTTTTGACACATTACCTATTAATTTATTATATGTACAGACGCCAGCATATCAAGCTACCCGAAACTGTCAAATTTTCTCAATCAAGATTGAACCTTATACTTTAGCGATAAAGTTGAAAATGTAAGGTGGTCAAAGATTCAAAATGTAAGGTGGCCAATATTGGATACACAGCCACATAAAGGGTTAACTGCCGCACTCAGAGACTTCACTTAAAATTAATCAATCATTAACTTTTATTAACCAGCATATCTTGGCAACAATGTCAACAAAAATGTTTTTAATCTGACATATTTTTGTTGACTGACTGCGTTCCAATTTATACTTGTCAATTAAAGTTAATGATTGATTAATTTTAAGTAATGACTCTGAGTACCGGGGTAAGTCATTTTGGAGACGTTAAAATACAAATGTGTAGGCTACTAGAATATCGTAAGCAGTATACAATCAATAAGTTACAAGAAAATAAATTATTTCGTTGTACAGACGCCAGCATATCAAGCTACCCAAAACTGTCAAATTTTCTCAATCAAGATTGAACCTTATACTTTAGCGATAAAGTTGAAAATCTATTAAAGAAATTTGACAGATTGCAGTAGCTTGATGTGCTAGCGTCTGCACATATTCAAGAAAAGGTGCACGAATCATATAAGGAATGAAAGGAGGTACCTAAATGATAGCGTTGACAAAGGAGATTGGAAGAAGAAAACGTATTGAGTCGACCCCAAGTAACATGAGATGACGATCTTCCTGCCCTTGATGATGATTCAAGAAACACTTTATCATAATTTTTTTTTTTTTATACGTTGCCCCACTAGTAATTTCTCCTGTATTGTGGGTGCGTTTATAAACATTTAAACTCACATACACAAACAACCAGACCCGGAACAACTACTTGTAGGTCATAAAAAGATTTGTTCCGTGCGGGAATCGAACCCGCGACACGCAGTGCAGCAGTCAATAGCTTAACCACTTTTTTTTTTTTTTCGCTGAGAAATGACATTACGCATCTCCGCTCGTCGGGGGACGGAACGGAGTATGTGGGACTCCCTGCCAGAGTGGCAGTATACCCACTAAAACTCTGCGGTGTTCCCTCATCGCCTTGATGGGGGGGTCATGGGAATCCGGCTCTGTCTTTGCGTCGACAATCCCCCCCGGCGCCTGCCCACCTAGCTGGCGGGCCCTGCATGTCCCCCTGGGTGGGGGGCTACGGGATGGGCCGGGAACACCTGGCCATTCCCGTCCGGCACTGGTGTAAGCCTGTGCAATGCAGGCGAGTGTGAAACCCCCGCACCCGTCGCCTGCTGGCTTCCACCTGGGAGGAGTCGGAGATGACTGTCATACTGACGTCTTCTTCGACCCCTCCTCCGCCTTCGGAGCGGCGCCGCGAGAGGGTCTTCCTCCCGCACGCGCTCCGCCGCCTCCTTCTGGGACATGACGTGTTCGCAGAAGGAGGCAATAGCTTAACCACTGCGCCAACCGTGCCGACCAAATAATGTATCCGGTTTGAGTATGGGGTTTTTTTCACCACGACAGTCTACGTCCTGAAGCGATTTCTATTAGCTTATCAGCACTCGTATCTAGAATGTTTACCGTAAAATTATATTTTATTACCTATTCCTTTCAAGGACTTCTTAGCAGACATGAAAAACATCTGCACGAAATAATTACTTCATAAGGCTAATTTTTATTGATTCCACCTGTAATAAAAAGAATGGCAACTCGCTTTTAATAGGCAAAGTTTTATGTGTTTAGTTAGTTTTATATAAATAGGTCTATATATCCTGCTCTCTGGTAAAAAAAAAACATATAAAACTAAACTTATATAATTATATACCTAAGTTTAGTTTTATATATAATACCTCCTCTAAAATCCCAGAATCCTATTTTAAGTTTAATTATTGTAATCTAAACTTTCATTAGAAATCACTCATTGCTGAAAAAGTAAAAAAAAATCAATGGTTTCAACACTTTTTATTCCATTCTGCAAAGCGAAGTCTTTCTATGATGATTTTCGTCTGTTACTGCAAGCCATAAGCCTCTTCCCTATTACTGTTTCGTGACAATCAAATCTCAAAGTTCTGCATTGTTCTCACTAGTATAATTTAAACATACATACATTTGAGTCGTAGAATTACGCTGAACGATGGCCGTTTTTCGTGGAAGTGACGTATATTTTCCCCCAACTTGTTATTTTTTGTGTTAGTGTTCTTCCTCTGCGTCATGTTCACCGCAAATAAACGTATTTTCTTTAATTTTTTCTATGAATGATGTAACCAAAATGTTGTGACTATAGGTATTTTGATATAAAAGAGTGTCCCTGGAGTTTTTTATCCGTTCTTCTCATTAAGTCTACAGACGCCAGCACATCAAGCTACTAGAATCTGTCAACTTTATTTAATAGATTTTCAACTTTATAACTACATTACTATAAAATTGGAATTGTAACTTTATAACTAAATAAGGTTCAACGTTGATTGGGAAAATTTTACAGTTTCGGGTAGCTTGATGTGCTGGCGTCTGTGCTACCTACTCGCTGTAGAATGGGCAACCAGCTTCATCTTTCTAACTGACCAACCCCTTAAAATTTCAAGTTTCTGTAATTGGTTTATTTGAAATAAATGCTTTGAGTTTGAGTTTTGAATTTTATCCATTTTACAAATGAAACATTCGAAAACTTTCTCGTAAAAACATTCGATTTTTTTTTTTCAACAACGAGTAAATTCTACGAGTATACCCACGATAATTACGCGCAGCACTAACAAGCTAATGCAAAGAGCTGTCAAAATTAATAAAGTAGAGGTATCGAGTGTCGACGCGTGGCCGACAATGGGCCAGTGTTTTTTATTCGTGGCCGGTAATGGGCGCCGCGTGCCGTTACGAGGGCGTATTGTCGGCCACCCCGAGTGGTGCAGCATGATACGGTAACTAAGTACTTGATGTGTTCCATCTTTAATTTTTCTGCACGTGTGTTTTTGTACAAAAAAGTAACTGAATTTGTGAGGAGTGATTAGGGTGGGGTACTTAGGGACTCGTGGCTTATTAATAACAGCCACACGGGTCGATTTTCAAGGTTAAGCAACGCTTGCCGAGCTCGGTTCGTGGATGGGTGGCCATCCATTACAAGGCTGCCGATGACAATGATGACGATGAGGACTTCCTAAGAAAAATCGTAATCGTACGTTCATTTTGGCATTAGTACTTGTTCAGTATAATAATGCGTTGAGGGTGTTGTTGAGGCTGCCTCAGTATTGTACAGACGCCAGCACATCAAGCTACCCGAAACTGTCAGATTTTCCCAATCACCTTTGAACCTTATGCTTTCGATATAAAGTTGAAAATCGATTAAAGAAATCTGATAGATTGTAGTAGCTTGATGTGCTGGCGTCTGTACACGGAGAGAAAAATCTTAAAAAAATGACTGTGCTGTCTCATAATCTGAGTGCATTTGAGTGGTAATGGAAAAATTACCATCCTAGCATAGTAAAAATTCTTATGCTGTACAGTAAAATTTGTTGGATATATAGTGAATTTTTCCCAATCTCACTCAGAAAATTTTCTAAGAATTTTCTCTCCGTGTAGGTAGTGCGTCTGGTACCTACGGTTGCGGAAACGAGGTGTGGTATTTTGCTACAGCGAAACCACATCTTTTATTTTTAACATTTAGGTAGTTGTTATACCCAACAATTCTTGCTATAATCCAATACCTAAATTGTATGACACTCATTTTACTTACTTTTGAGCATTTTTACCACTGAAAAGCAAACCTTTAGTTGTCTTTGACTGATGTTTACAAATAAATCTGTATTTCATACTATTAATTTCTTCCTTTTATGTCATGTTAAGATATTTTTATTGATTTTCATGTTTTGACATTTCCATCAAAAATTGTGTTTTATGTCTCTCTATTGTTTTAACCTCTAGAGCCCCAGCGGCACAAAAACGTGCCAGTAAACACCGACCGATTTAAGACTTTATTTTTAGTAAAGATAAGGCTTAAAATCGTCCGCTATATATCTAACAGAGCCCGCTCGCGGTGCTTGACCGATGTTTCAATTACCCCTCAGCTAAATGCAACTTTACAGAGGCCAGATGAACTTTATGCCCTCATGCGCAAGCGATGTGCGTCTATGCGGAGGCGTTTCAAGGGTAGTCCTAACAACATAGGTACTAACGGTACACTACCGGACAAAATTGATGGGGCACTAGTATACACTGGGCGCGTTGACAAGTGCGCACAGATGCCCATGTCACCATTTTTTTTTTAATATTAATTAATAAATTACATTATTATTTACTAACGATTAGGCTAAGGTGATACTAATTACTAACACTATATTATTATGGATCTTTGGCGTGAAATAAAAAATTTGATTGATTGATTGATGAAGCTATCAAATATGAATACTTACTAGCTTCTGCTCGCAACTTCTTCCGGGTGAAATTTCTTGTTCTCCGACAGCAGGCGATGCGATGCCACGGAGTTGCCCGTCACGTCGCATCGCCTGCTCTCGCTATTACTTACTTCATTTTCGCATAGCGTTATTTTCGCTTAGCGTTATATTTACCTTTTTTATTTTTGCTCAGCTCCTAAGGGTCCTAGCGTAATGTTGAATAGCCTTTATCAAAAATAGGGTATTCCAATGCAAAAATATACAACGTGTAACGTAAAATGCGCAAAACCTTAGACACCCCAACTGATTTTTAATTCAGTTGCCCTATTTCAGAGAGAAAATAAGTCATTAACAAAAATTGTAAAGGTTTTATGTGCTATTTTAGTTTTACTGGCCATTCTGATCGTTTCTTGCGTCTGCGACGACGCTTTATCGAGGGAGGAGTCGTCACCGGGCCGCTGCGCCGCGCTGACATTGGCTTGCTTGACCTATTAATAAATAGACACGGCAACGTTTTTAATGAAGATTTTTTGAAAAATGTGACCTATATTAAAAAGTGGTTCAATTAAATATGCTCGTTATTCTGATCAAATTATTTTCAGGTTTTGCGCATTTAACGTTACACGTTGTATTTTTAAATCCGACCGGTCGTTCGAGAAATTAAATTAATGCGCATTCAAACAAACAAGACTCTTTTCTGAAAACCATTTTGTTTATAGTAAAAAACATGAATAAAGAATTAAGAGTTTATAATATTTTCAGAACCAACCGATTTTTTAAAACTGGAATGAGTAAAAGCAAACAAATAGCTGCGGATAAATAAAATCTTCATGAATTTTATTTTGAAATGCAGTCACTTTAATTTGCCATGTAACGAAATAAAAAACAATTCGCCTTTTGAGCATTCAGAAATCGTTCGCATTGTAATTTTTTCGCGGCAATATGCAAAATAAATGCATAGAGCACGCGCCACCTGGCAGTTCAATTTGAATGTTGAATTTTGAACGCTTTCAAAACTTATCTGCGTGATGCGATTTGCGGCACGCAAGCGATGCGAGGGCGCGAATCGGAGGGAATCGATGCTTAAAATCACATTCGATTCGCGATTTAAAATCATTTCAGATCCCTTGATGTGTTTAGTAAGTTGTGTTTGTTAAGCATGTGATGTCTTTTTGAATCAAGAGACTGTATTATTTTATTTTGGGCTAAAATAATGTAGTACTTACTAGTTGACTTCAAGATTCCATTTATTTATATATTTTTATGTTTCCCTTTTTTTATGAATACATATTTTTTTAATCAACTATTTATTTCTTTTTGGGTAGTCAGAAGCCTGAAAATCTGACAGCCAGTCTTAGCAAGGGGTATCGTATTACCCAGTAGATAACTGGGTTGTGGAGATCAGATAAGCAGTCGCTCCATGTAAAATACTGGTATTCAGCTCCATCCGGTTGGACTGGAAGCTTACCCAAATATAGTTGGGAAAAAGCAGATGGTGATGATGACTCCAAGGTTTCATTTAGGCAGTCATTTGTTCTAAACAAAACACATACCTACTTTAGCTAAAGTCATGACTTCGTAAGATATTGCACTAGATACGTTCAATTGGTGCATTTCCATTTCACACCATTGATTATAATTTCTCTCGCGAATTTGGAATTCCTGGAAGCTTTCACCTTCGCTCACTTCATTCCTTATTCATGCAGAAGAGAGAAATTTAATATAATAGGTAGCTGATGTGTAACAAATTCCACTACCTACTTACCCAGTGTTCAGTTAAAATTCTTCGAAATAATATGTTTTCCGCTTCGTCATTTACATCCTCGAGCGCGGATAATAATTATAATCTTATTCTACCTCCACAATACACATTAAAGTTTCAACATGAATTCATTATCCGACCCATTCCAATAACCAATCTCCGTGGTTACTTGACGCTCATCGACGCACCTGTTCCGATTCGAATATCGAATTACCATAATCGATTTGAGGGTGCGCCACGCGATGTGCTCTATGATGATGCACAACCCTAGTCTTTCTTGTACTTGAGTGTTACGTCCGTATTCTAGATCCAGAACGAATCTCTAAGATTCTCGATTACAATTAGATTCGAGTTAAGATCAGTATGAGATCTGACAGTAATACATCCAGATATATACCTACAATTACATTCGAGTTAAGATCAGTATAAGATCTGACAGTAATACATCCCGATATAAAATTATGCTCAGCAGTTGTGAATCTCAAGGATATAGAAAAATTATATTCATATGTACTGGGAACACAAACCTATAAATCAACTATCATCATTGAATACAAACAATATTGGCTTTTCTGCTGCTTTTTTATGAAAAACTGTATTCATAATAATAATACACATACAACCCAAACTGCATAGGAATTTGTCGGCAGTCGTTCACATTAAATTTTGAAAATTAATGTGCTAGTATAACTAATTATGCTAAGTAAACTACAATAAATCTCCCTACGTTCGAGATCAATGTTCTCACATGTTGCTGGATATAGGCCTCTCCAGACTAGCCGGTCGATTCTGTAAAAATCTCACCGTGAAATCATAAGTGAAGTGAGCACTTAATAGTGTTAATCCGTAGCGAATGACAGCTCACTCCACGCTCAATTCACCCAAGCTTTCACGGTGAGATGGTTACAGAATCGCACGGCAGAACTAACAGTTTAATAGAATAGTGCCCTAATAACATTAATTCAATTTGGCATATTCGGTATGTAATTGCAGTACTTACCTACTTATATTGATCATCTTGAAATAGGTTATTAATTAAATTTTTCGAGTCCCATGTTACGACAGCGATGAGAAAACAAAGACAAGGATTGGAAAATAACAGATGATGGATGGATGTTTTCCAAGAAAATACTTACGTTGTATTTAAAAAGTTGTGTAGGTACTAGGTAGGTTTTATTTTTATCCACACAATCGATAATGATTTTGCCATAATTTTAGCAAACTCTTTTAGGGGAACACAGAATTAGTCCAATTATTCTATTAAAAGAATTTGGTAGTGAATTCGCTGTATTGTAGGCCTAATAAATCAAGGGATAATGTTGACCGCAGTATATGAGTGATCGTGAAACAACAATAAATCAGTTTTTGGGGATGAATGTGGTCAAATTGCGGCCATATTTCAAGATTACGAATTCTCTAAAATGAGATTTTGAATTTAGAACATTTTAAGAATTACGACTCTGTGGTTTTATAACAACTGCCTACCGAATTGAGAGTGAATCATTTTGTGGTAAGAATGCGTATTTAGTAGGCCAAACTAAATGACCATGAGATGCCACCATTCCAATAAAATCATAAATGGGTACATTTTCTCGAGGGTGTTTAGATACCCTAGATGATAATACTTGATGTTGATACTTTAGATGACCTGGGTTTAGAGTAGATGTACAAATCTCATTGTGAAAATTTTGGTCTTCAGGTGGGATGACAGCTCACTTTAAGCTCACTTCACCTAAGTTTTTACGGTAAGATTGTTACAGAATAGGCCGGCTGGAATAGATGTAGAAGGTGCTTGATTAAAAATAAACACAAAGTTTAAAATATAGCAAATATAAAACAACAAAACTTTCAGTATTGCTCTTCTGTAACCATTTAAATCCACTTTTCTCGCACATTAAACAACAATTACTCTAAAATGTTCGAAATTCTAAATTCTGTGGACTTGCGTGCGGTATCCAAGCATCCAAGATGGCGGAGCAATCAATCAGTCAAATTATATTGTCTTAGAGATCGAGCCAAATCGTCCCGATCCGGGCCCGAATCTTTACCACGACGGATTAAATTGTTCTAAATGGTACGTAATTGTAAATATATTATAGTATTTTATAGAATGAGCTTAAATTGCGTTGTTCTTTTTAGGTTCAAGTGGCGGTCGTGACTTATGGTGGAGAGATGGAATGTCGTCCATTATCGTGGTTAAGTGATAGTATTACTTACTTCGTTTGCCAATCACGTTATAGAGTCCTTGTGTCGCTTCTTGAGGTAATGACAAAAGTAATAATCATCATTATGACAGCATCTATCAATGGCGTCGAAGTATCTACTTTTAATCATAGACAAAAATAATGGAATGCCAAAACTTGTTTTTAAATTCCTACAATTACAATAGCCTGATCAATAATATCTGGAGTAAGTAATCTCCTTCTTTTTTTTTTTTTTTTTTTCTTTAAAACCATGTACGTTTTTTTTTTCAACCTGAGATAAACTAGGAAACACGATTTTTTTCAGTTTGTTTGTCCTCGTGAACTCAGAGTGGTAGGTACTCACCTAATAATCGAACCTTGTCTCCTGAAATCTGTAAACGTGACCACGTTTGTTCCAAACATTACCAAATCAACTAAGTAGATACGTATTAGCTTAACGGAAGAGTATAATTTACTGCATCACAATCTTATCACCAAATAATCAACCAAAATTGGAAAAAAAAAACTAATACCAAATGCAATCGTGCATCAAATTTTTTGTACAATAAAAATATGAAAGGTTAGATTCAATCAGCTTATTATCAGATTAGTCAGATGATCCTTTAACCGAATTATAATAATTTAGATTCGTGTTAGTCGATTGTTTTGTTGCACTCGACTAAAATACTGCTCGAGTCGTTTTGAAAAGTAAATTTTGATTGATAGCTGGTGTAATTTTTGTAATTTGTTAATACAATATGGTGATCGTGATGTTTGGTGTGTTTGGTTGTTAAGAGAGAGTTTGTTTTCAATACATACCGTCGAAAGGGGTGACTATGTGCCTGGCAGGTGAAAATGTGCAATGGGGGTTTTAAGTTATGCTAACTCAAATGTGTTTAGTGCCATATTTTAAATCACTAATAGATTCACTAGATATTACGAATCTATTAGTGATCTAAAAATATGGCGTTAAACACATTTGAGTTAGATTATTAATTGCACATTTTCGCCACCTAGGCACATAGTCACCCCGTTCGACTGTACTTATTATTATAGGTAAAAAATCTATCTACCTAGACTTTTCTTAACTATGTTTAGGTCGGTTTCCAGTCTAACCGGATGCAGTTGAATACCAATATTTTAGGTACATGGAGCGACTGCCTGCCTGACTTACTGAGTAACACGAAACCCCTTGGTGGACTTTTTTGGGCTTCTGACTACCAGTAATAACTGTCAAAGATAATAACTAATGACAGCCAGCCATGCGATTCTGTAACCATCTCACCGTGAAAGCTTGGGTGAAGTGAGCGTGGAGTGAGCTGTCATTCGCTAGGGATTAACACTATTAAGTGCTCACTCCACTTATGATTTCACGGTGAGATTTTTACAGAATCGAACGGCAGGACCTGTGTTTGCCGAGGCACGGACGGGTCTCAATATCTAATTGATGGTCATCCATCTACGAACCGACCGCGGCAAGCGTAGCTTAACCTTAGGTACAGACGCCAGCACATGAAGCTACCCGAAATTGTTAAAGAACTTTATGCTTTAGCGATAAAGTTGAAAATCTATTAAAGAAATTTGACAGATTGTAGTAGCTTGATGTGCTTGGAGTCTTTACGTAAGTAGATAGGTATGTACAGACACCAGCACATCAAGCTACTACAATCTGTCAGATTTCTTTAATAGATTTTCCACTTTATCGCTAAAGCACAAGGTTCAAAGTTGATTGGGAAAATCTGATAGTTTCGGGTAGCTTGATGTGCTGGCGTTTGTACAACGAAATAATTTATTTTCTTGTAACAGCTTACGATATTCTAGTAGCCTACACATTTGTATTTTAACGTCTCCAAAATGACTTAACCCTTTATGGGGCTGTGTATCCAATATTGGCCACCTTACATTTTGAATCTTTGCGGCTAAACTAAAAGTTACGACAAATCCAAAAGTAAAGCTCTTGGAAAAAAGAGAAAAATAGTGTGTCAATTGCAAAGTACCATAAAATTTTCAATAAATATTAGTTTTAATATCGCAGTGTTATATTTTTAGCATAAAAGGCTGGATCTTCTGCTCTATAAAGGGTTAAAGAGTAACGTAGACCTAGAAACCGGCATGTCTTAGAACCAAAAATTCGAAGACATGTGACATCCACCAACCCACACTGAGCCCGCGTGGTAGATTACGGCCCACTCCCTCTCAGTCAGAGGAGGCTTGTGTTCCAGCAGTGGGAACATTATAGGCTGATTATGCTTTATGCTGGACTTAGATAGACAGACAGACAGACCCAAACAAATATCTAGTTACTAAAAATATTCGAGTTAACCCGTGACCACCTCCCACCGGTCTCTGAGACCGCAATGGCAACTAGCAAATAAACGTTAAGGTAAGTTTATTTTCATTGCACACACTAATGCATTTTGTGACTATTGTTTTTTCCTAAATAAAGGAAGTGTAGAAAAGGTATATACACTCGCACTGGCCTACGACACTTACACATCGAAATATTTGAATGCAAAAATACGTTGCGGGCTCAGGGACCGCGGTGGTACGTGGTTAAGGGTTAATATTGCTAAAATCTTTCAAGGCCTCTGCCCAACTTCATCATAAAACTTTTAGTTCTGTCTTTAAATTGTATTTTAGGCTTATACTAAATATTTAGAGCTTTTTTGGTCGACCATGATCATATCTGTAACAAAATCTCCCAAATCATAAAACAAACGCGATAATACATCATAATAATGCCGAAACTCACTAACACCCAAAATCACAACACAACCTCATTATGTTCACAAAAAACCTCGGTATTTTAATGTTCCTCTAAGTATAGGGTGCTCTCTTACTGATGTCGCGAGACCACGTGGTCCCGCACTCATTACCATAAACACGATGACCCGACATAGTTCAACGCAACCTTTAATTTGATACATAAAATTTTAATAACATAAAAATTATAATTTTCCAACATAATTATGGACCGTTTCAACAAAATGTTAGTGGATTTATATGTAAATAACGTTTCAGTTCAGTGTTATATATGATTCTTATCTTATCAGCCTCATATCTGACAGTTTGTATTGATGATCGTATTAAAACCTTCTTAGAAATGGCCTGTTTTGTCTGTGGAAAAAGAAAAAAACTTGACGGATCAGCTGTTTGGATTACCGCCCAAGTTGTAAAAGTCGCCGGGGGAAGAGATTCCCGTTACATTGATTAAATAGAAAAAGGCTAGGCATTTAGTTTAAAAAAAAAGGCTTCTAGGTTTTCTGATACGACATCTCATTACGTAGCTACCTACACTTTTAGATAAACTACTTGTAACAACCATAAATTCTATTCTAAACCTTAAAAAATTATTAATTTCGGTCAATCATTGAATTTAAGTCAGATTGTAAGTCAGTGGAGGGTTTGTGGCTAAGTAATAACAGCCGCACAGGTCCATCGATCAGGTTAAGCTACGCTTGCCGCGGTTAGTCCGTGGATGGGTGACCATCTTCACATACCAAGACCCCTCCGTGCCTCGGAAAGCACGTTAAGCCGTTATTCCCGGCTGTCATTCGTGGATCTTTCACAGTCGTTACGGATCGTCAGTAGCCCGAAAATCTGACAACCAGTCTTACCAAGGGGTATCGTATTACCCAGTAACTGGGTTGTGGAGGTCAGATAGGCAGTCGCTCCATGTAAAACCCTGGTATTCAGCTGCATCCGGTTAGACTGGAAGTCGACCCGAAAAAGGCTAGGCAAATGATGATTGAATTTAAGTCAGATTGACGTTTTTATAATTTTAGCTTTGTCTATTTCATGATTAAAATTAGATTTTTGCTACACTAAAGTGACAGCTGCGATCGAACTTTTTTATCAACATGACATTATTTAGTAAATAATAATATTAGCTGTAATTTTGGTCTAGCAAATTGAGAATCTGAGTTTCGGTATTTTTACAACACCAACCAACCAAACCCACTTCTACAACAACCACAACTTCTGCCATGCCTTCGGGCGACTTTTCATGCTAACCCTAGCCATAGATTGTGCCTAAGTCAAAGTAGAAACCATTTTTTAACCAACAAGATGAATTAGGTACTATTGTAGATACACAATTATTTTATTCAATACTATTGTTCACAAAGACACAACAATTATAATATGCAGGGTAACACTGTATAGCCCAAAGAATCAGCATTGCCATCCAACGTGGTAATGCTGCCAGCCCTTTGGGCAGTTATCCCATTGACAGCGATGAGGTCGAATTTTTTGATGCCCAATAATATTATATACCTATGTATATAGGTATATAAATTATTTTATAGAAATATAAAGAAAAAGGCAGGAACTCATTGGGCATCAAAGAATTCGTCCGCATCGCTGTCAATGGGAAAAGTGCCCAAAAGGCTGGCAGCATTACCACGTTGGATGGCAATGCTGATTCTTTGAGCTAATAATTGGCCAGCCCTCTGGTCACGTGAAGAGTCAACCAACCGCTTGGCGATGTCCCGAAATATTTGATGAGCACTATACTATTGTGAACTTTTCGTCATTTCAGCTTACAATGCTACACAATTCTAGACCAAAAAATTATGCAAATCAACTCATGTAATCGAAACATTTAAAAATCAACCCAATATCTCTATAATTTGAAAGTGCAGTACCGTTCACAAGAACCAAAACTAAAGTTTCCACAAACAATATATTTATTGTTTTGCCCATAAAATACGGCCAATGACTATGTTTAGCTCAATTACAGGTGTGGGCCAACGGGGCGCAATTATAAAACGTTTTGTGACTTACCCGACCTCAATTATGAGAGGTTCCTATTGTTTTTGTGGATTTTTATTGATTTTCTGACCTTTGAGGTCCTTTTGAGTGGTTGTAAGATAGATTTAATAACTGTTTTTGGATTTTAGAAGACTGTAATTAGGTATCTATGAGCTAAGTTTACCAGAAATAGTAAAAATGATAATCTAATAAAACCTTATTCAACTAGCTGATCCGGCTAGCTTCGAACCGACTCAGAATCAATGACAACGAATGTAGGTATGAGAAAATTAATTACTTACCATTATTATTATGTTTTTCGTGAATATTTTTTTATTCTGCTATTCGGGCGGAGAAAAATCAAATATCATAAAAATCGGTCCAGCCGTTCTTGAGTTATAAATGGTGTAGCTAATCCGATTATATTTTATTTATATAGCTTATTTCGCTCAACAGGTAGCTATAGGTAACAGTAGTTCTATTCTATGTATAAAAATCTCACCGTGAGAACTCAGGTGAAGTGAGCGTGAAGTGAGATTCAGTAGACTAAAGCTATTAACACTATTGACTGCTCACTTCAACCTCACTTCACCTATGATTTCACAGTGAGATTTTTACAGAATCGACCTACAGAAGACCAAGCGCAACGTTTTAGTGAAATTCTTTGAGTATCACTAATGATTACGGATGTCTTTCTCTCTGAACATCTTTCATATGATAAACTCAATGCTAGGGACCATATAATAGGCCACATACAACTCAAGCAATAGACCAGAAAAGGTCAACATTAATGGCGAGACATGAGTCAGGATACAGATAAAAAAAGGCTAGCAAAAAGCCATGAAACAAGTGACGATCAGATTTATTTATCGCTATCTAGTTGAGGAACAATCTGAGTTATCTGACATCTAGATATCAATGGAAAAGTTTACACAGGTAAATTACTCATTATTTATTATTAATGATAGATTATAGACTTGTGTAATTTTCTGAGAACGACGATATGATACGTCACCTTGGTCCTGAACTGCCAGCGCCATTTACAACAGGAGACGAGCTAATGTCACAAATCACAATGACTGGTATTCCATAAACGGTGTTAGTATAATATAACCTTTATTTGATCGACAGATTGCAGGTTCAATCATAGATATCGTGATACAATTATAACAATGGATTTTCTCATTGGATAAGACGGAGGAAAATCTAAGATATCGTATTTAATGTAATAATCGAAATGACACAATCATTGTGATGACTACGATCATCGGTTTCTAAAACTTGACTTTGTTAAGTATAAATTGAGACGAAGGATATGATGGTTCAAAAAAGTTGGAAGATAAGCAAGTACCTACTGCATATTGTTGGATGATTGCAAAATTGAAGAAAAGCCTACTATGACATTAAACTCAAATATATCTGGACTTCGCCATTGAAAAGTGAGCAAAATAACTTTATTAAAACAAAAGAAACCCAAAACTAAAACGCATTGGCTAGCGCTGGTTCCAAAAACTAAGACTAAATTATTAGGACCACACATAAGTAGGTCCTACAAAAAGGAAAAATAGTTGCTGGGACGATAAAGAGAGACACTTCTGAAGCAACAGACGTTAGGACCAGACATGAGGTATGTACACGGAGAGAAAATTCTTAGAATAATTACTGTGCTCGTCACTGTAAAGTGAGAGCAAGTGACATCTACAGAAATTTTTTCTGAGTAAGATTGGGAAAAATTCACTATTTGTCCAATAAATTTTACTGTACAGCATAAGAATTTTTACTGTGCTAGTATGGTAATGTTTCCATTACCACTCAAATGCACTCAGATAATGAAACAGCACAGTCATTTTTCTAAGATTTTTCTCTCCGTTTAGATGGTAGGTATCACAATTACCTACAAGACATTAGTATCAGTATCAAGGCCTAATAGTGAGTATCACATTATAGCCGAGTAATAGAGGTGCACCTCGCGTGCCTCGCCTCGTCCCCGATTCCCAAATACCCAAGTAATTGTAGTGGACACGAGTCTCTGCATATTTCGAATTTTCATCAAATTATACACTAGTTTGAAGGAATTCTCCAAAATCATTACTGAGAGGTGATCTAGTGTTGATTTTGTTTCTTTTTAGATAGTGGCTAGTAATAACTTCGTCTACATTCCGATCGAAATTGAATCGATATCCGATGATTAATCAGAAAAGCATTTGATGTTTTGAACTTTAGTTTGTAAAAAATGTGATTTATTGTTAACGATTTAAGATTTATTTGGTATTTTTATGCATGGTTTATTAAATTTTTAAAAACAAGATTTATTAAATGTTTATATGACCTTCAGTATAATTTGAGAAACTGCATCAGCTTAATTTCAATCATCTAAATGTACCTACGTAGCATGAATCCATCGAAAAGATAAAAAAAGGTTTTTACACACCGTAAATCCGGAATCGCATTACGAGACGCTAGTGATTAAAAATGGCGACCCATAAAAAAAAAATTACAAATGACAATCTAATTCCTAATTTAATTTCCGAATAACAAAAAATACCGTTACAGAATCATTCTAAATTCGAAAATTTCTAACGGGATGGCGCGTGACTAAAACAAAACGATATACATAAGTAAGAAAATGTGAATTTATCAAATTCAACTGACAGTTTTGTAATTTTTAATTGATGACCCATGGGTCGGGTCGCCGCGGTGAATTAGACATTAATGAGCTGATAATGTGTGAGGCTATTTTTTGTCAGAAGTTTTTAGTTTTTTTTTAAATCTTTTGTGTAGGAGGTACGGTGTTTGTTTGTAGACTTCTGTAATGCCTAAAGGTGTGTTATGGGGACTTCGATTATGAAAACTTTTAATTCTTTTTTGGTCGGACTGATTTAGTTCTTGTTTTATGTGTAACAGTAATGCTAGATGCTACTAAGCGAATACTTCTAGCAGTGCAGACAAAAAATGTAAATACATGATTGACGAGTTTTGACGAACATATTACGTAGGTAGGTACCTAACCTACCTTTTGCGATTGCTCGTATGGATCTATCTACTACTTATCTGTATTTACATAATATAAGTAAGTACCTACCATAGTATGAAATCAGTTAATTACACGTTTAACGTTTGTTAATACAAAACAATTAAGTTTAAATCTTACCTACACGGAGAGAAAAATCTTAGAAAAATTACTGTGTTGTTTCATAAACTGAGTGCATTTGAGTGGTAATGGAAAAATTATCATGCTAGCACAGTAAAAATTTCTATGCTGCACACTAAAATTTATTGGACTAATAGTGAACTTTTCCCAATCTCACTCAGAAAATTTTCTGTAGATGTCACTTGCAATCACTTTATAGTGACGAGCACGGTAATTTATCTAAGAATTTATCTCCGTGTACTACTTACATTAGATAATCTACTTCAAGAATATAATAAAATTATAATCACATTTTACCCTATTTTACTTCAACTATATATAATTACGATGACTACAAAACAACACGTCTTTCATACCTTTTTGAAAATATATCTTAGTTGTTAAAATTATAATTTCTTTTCATAACAACTCCATATTATTTTCACAACACACCTAATTAAATAAATTAGCTATTCACATCAAATAAATGCGCCATTATCCTTTGTAACATAAAAAGGGGCTTATTTTGCAAACTTTCAATATAATGAGAGTTTCCGAAAACATTTCCGCGCCAACCAAATGTCCAACACCTCGGGGTGGTTATTAAACACACATGGGTAGGCGTGCGTTTCCACAAGAAATTAATTATAACAAATTATCCGAATTATTCGCGATGGCAAACCCGAAAAATTGACAATGTCGCCACCGCATCGCAAGAGGACGGACCACACAATGGTTTGACAGCTGTCATTTGAATTTTTTGTTTACTTTTAGGTACTAGAAATTCGCTATAGGGAGTTAGCGGTTTTTTGTATGTCATTGTTTTTGGAACTTGTTACTTCCTTATTTCAGAATGAGGCACAAACTGCCTGTAGGTACTGCGTAGCTGCTAATATCGTGTGGATAGAAACAGCAATACTTAGGTATATACAGACAACGTTGAATAGATATTTGCTTACTTATAGAAAACCATATTTAAGTAGGTAGGTATAGTTATAATAAGTCTGACCGAGTACGCTAAGATAAATACCTATGCTTCCGTCGGGACACAAATACAAAAAAAAAAAAAAAGATTAAAAAATGTGTATACAATTAAAAGAGCAAATTCCTAAGTTTTGTTTGATAAAATACGGGAATGAAGAGTAGATATTCAACAATATTATAGTACAAAGGTAGGTACCTAACTATTTTGAAATTCTGAATTACATGGCTGTACCTACATTTCAGCTAAAGCTTCTGTTAATAAAGTAGGGTCACCAGCCAGTCGATTCTGGAAAAATCTCACCGTGATAACTAAAGTGAAGTGAGCTCAGAGTGAGCTGTGAGTCATGCTGATTGCTAGGGATTGATACTATAGACGACTCACTCCACTCTCACTTCACCCAAGTTTTCACGGTGAGATGGTTACAGAATCGCACGGCTGTACCTGTAGCTATCATTTCTAAGTACATTAAACATGATTTCAAATACATTATCCTTATAACAACTAAGGGCGAATTTCACCAATAAAACTGATCGCAATCAGCATACCTAAACGGCGTTTAAGAGCTCAATAGTCAGTGTCAATGCTGACAATGACAGCTCTTGAACGCGGTAGTGTGTTTGATATAATATTTTAATTTAGAAATGGTACCTATACCTAGAGATGAGATCATATATTACAGAAGCTTTAGCTGAAATGTACAGGCACGTAATTCAAAAATTGAATATAGTTTCCTCCATTCTATAATATTGTTGAATACTTTTTATCCCCGTATTTCATCAAACAAAACTTTGCTAAGCCAATGGAGTTTGATCTAAATTGTACTTGTAAATTTGTCTATATTCCACAATAATGACACTGAAAGCTCTTTAACGCAGTTTA
Source organism: Eremobia ochroleuca (assembly GCA_949629135.1). Classification (NCBI taxonomy): domain Eukaryota; kingdom Metazoa; phylum Arthropoda; class Insecta; order Lepidoptera; family Noctuidae; genus Eremobia; species Eremobia ochroleuca. Next base: position 11,188,148 of record OX451407.1, on the reverse strand, counting down.
GATGTGCTCATCGCGTTGAGTTTCACTAGTAAAGGCCGCCCCAAGTCCCTTTCTAATTTTATTCTTCTTCATATTGTTAGGTAACAATGTATTCGTAAGAAGAGGTTCTTTTCCCCTTTGGGGTTCGCCCCTCAACAGGAAAACCCGAAATCCGTTCCCCAGACTTTTCCAAGATAAACATAGTAAGATGCGTCCAATGCATGAAGGGAGGTGCTCGGAATATATTAGTAACAAACTCCTTCCTATATGTTTTCACTGTTCTGTTCTACTGAGACCTTGTTGCTTTGCTGTAGTGTGCATATCAATATTTTGTTTTATCTTATTTTGTTTGGTTGGATAATAGAAAAAAAAAACTTTGTTTTATATTATTTTATACGTGTTTTGTTATCGAGGCTTCGTCTTGAACAGAACCCATTGAGCAACAGAACCCGTTTCTATTGAAATTGTTTTTAATACAAACTTGTGAAGTTTTTGAAGAAATAAATGGATTTTGCAAGACAGTTTTTATAACGATGTAGGTAAGCAAACTTTGCACCAAAATGACCTTTTCAATGAAAACATAAAGTAAACAGATGGTATTAACAATACCAACAAAAATGAAAAAACTTAGCGCAACGAATCCAAACACGCTGACACCGAACCTACACAAATAGCAGCAAAAAGCGAACAAAACGATGCGCCCGCGCAAATCTGACACAACAGACGTATCCACTACAAACGAGCTATTCAAACATGGAACACAAACGTCACGTATAACTGCTCACTTAACCCTACAATAGCCATAAAGAATTACAATTAATCGCCGCGACGAGAAATGCCACCGAGCCGGTAAAAAAACGTCAAAATATTGTCGGTGGATGCGACACGGTACCCCCACCGGCGGCTACCGGGTAGCCAATAGGGAGGCGCGGTCGAGGCCCGCTACCGCTTTTTAGCCAATGGCGTTCCCTGGGGCGGAGCCTCTAGCTACGCACGGTGTTTCGCCCCCAGCTAAAACCTTTTCGCCTGCAGTCGTTTACAGATAAGCCCGCGGGATGGTCGATTATTATTACATTTCATACGCGTGATTCTGTGATCTACGCGCGTCGCCTCGGGCGCTTACCGAATCGATAGCGATGTACAAAGCGAAGTGCGATACTAGAATTAGTTTCGAAGAGATTATGATAGAACTTGCGTTGTTGTGATATGGTAGAGACATATTGTGCGTTCTGTGATATGTTTGCCTTAGTATAGATATAGCGTGCGGTATGAACATATATATGCAGTGCCATCGTGAGGTATGGATGTATCTATCTTATATGCTTGTGTAACTACAGCGAGATGAAGCCAGCATCTTGTGATGGATTGCGCCAATGTTTGTTGATTGGTCTAATAAGTTGATGCATTTAGATTCTAAGTTCGAATAGCTTAATGCTAAAATACTGTTTATAAGTGATTCTAATGGTTTACTTTCCCGATTTAATGCTGTTGCATTTAAATAAATACAATTCTTTGATTAATTTTAGATACGATCCGTCGCTAAATTCCCAAAATGTTTAAATTAACTGTTTGTGTTTTGTGTTTATTAATTTTGTTATGTGTTGACAACAATTGATTTGTTTGCTTCAGATAGGTACTAGTAATACCTGTATCAAAATTAATTTAAATTATTTTTGGCTTCAGGTATTTTTAAACGGAATAAATAGCAGTGCCGCGAAGCAGTGGAAGGGTTAAAAGCAATAAAACCAATTAGAATTAAAACAAACCTTGATTATTACACATTACAGTCTTAAAATTCAAATATAAAATAGTAATCTATTTACAAATTGCTATTCACAAAAAAACTAGGCTGAGAATCAGCACTTTTCGAATGTCAAAATTACAAAAGGCAGACCCCAAAACGCCCGCCCTTCATCACTTCCTAGTGCTTTCGTTTCGCTTTATTAACTTCTATAGGTACCTACATTACAACTTAATTTACATAAGCCATTTAAATAAGCATTACCAACGAAACGTGCTAAGTTACGATGAAAACGGAATTATAAACGGGCAACATTTTAAATGGAGTCAAATAATAATTTACATTCAACGACAAACCACAATTAAAGTTATTTTAAAAATAAAACCGAAGTTTGTGAGAGCGAGGCGGCCGTTGCTACATTTAAAGCATTCCATCAAAGGATATAATTAAATAGTCCGTATTCTTCTCTAAGTTATACTTTAAACTTATAATTGGCGGTCCTCGACAAAAATTATACGTGAGACATCCTTTTGTAGCTCGGTTATACAAACTGGTTTGTTTTTATAAATTATAGTAAAAAAAAAAAAAACCTTTAAAGGATCACTTAGAAAATTTAACAAAAACTAAGTAAAAAAAACCCTTTTGTTACAAAGCTAATAAATAAATATGTTTTTAATAAATTATAGGTATAAAAAGCGTTTTTGACGGTAACCCACTTTCATTGCTAAATAAGTAGGTAGTTCATTTTTATAAAATTCATTATGCCGAAAAATATTTTTCAAATGCCAAAAGTACCTATAGTTTTAAATGTTGTTGTTTTTAAGTAGCATTATTTGCAGTATTATCAAAACAACACTTGCACTTAACAAAAAACCTAAGTATAATTTTACGATACAATTACAATCCACAGAGAGGTTTAGTTACAATGTACAGACGCCAGCACATCAAGCAACCCGAAACTGTACAATTTTCCCAACCAACTTTGAATCTTATGCTTAAGCGATAAAGTTGAAAATTTATTAAAGTTTGACAGATTGTAGTAGCTTGATGTGCTGGCGTCTGTACTTAAAATATGCAGTGACAAATCACGGCAATTTTCTAAGTAATAACCAATTTCCTCTGCGTGGAATCCCACAACCGGAAATTTTGCCTCATATACCATGCTACGCAGCAAAGGATTAATATTAGGTATTCAATAAATCATAATTTATTATTAATGTAGGTACAACAAAGTTACTGAAAGCACCCTACACGTACGCTAGGGGTGTACGTGTAGGTAGACAGAAGGTCCGATTACTTGATTAATTCGTATTGTGCTATTACTGCTAAATCAGACAAAAAATATTTAAGTACCTACCTGCAGCTCGTGTCAAAATGGGCGAAGCTGTGAGATAAAACTGTGGTATGTTCCCTACATATCTAATCGGAAACTTTACGTACCTAGACTGACGACCTACCGTCGCCGTCGGTCCCAGTGTGTCTTATTAAAAGACTTTTGTGGTCAAATATCACGAACATAATATGATTGATTAGATTAAAGTCCAAAAAAGACAGGGTACGAGCAAAGTGAGTTTTTTTAAATTAAGTATTTTTAATATGCGTTGTATTGGATACCTTTTAATTCATTCATTTTAAAAGACTCTTTTAAGCTTATCTGTTTTAAATCGAACTCATGATCATTTCATTCACATAAAAGATTTGACTTAAAAATTGAGTACTAGACTACAAATAACATTTTTTACGATTGATATTGATAACTATGTAATCTCATGTTTTATTTTTCTTTCTTGTTTACCAATACCGAACTTGAGAGAAGGATAAAACTGTATTAAGCTTCGTTAATATTTTTAGCTCCACTTGATAGAACCCGACCGCCGAATCCACTTCAAAAGGAAGTTATACATTTTGATAAGTAAAATTAGATTTTTTTTACACATCCCACTGCGTAGAATTCGGGGCATATAATTATAACCTTATATCGATTTGCAAGTGTTGTCTAACTAAGATTTAACACATGAAACACCATTTTAATTTTTTTTTACCCGCTACGTGCGATGTTACCTACCAGTTGTAATATTTTTTAATTTTATTTACTTGGAACAACCTAAACCCATCCTTGCTAACCCTATAATCATTACCAGCAATTAAATAATTTCTTCATTCCTAAGCTTTCCTTCGAGCACTAGTAAACTTTTGTTTGCACTTTGCCACAATCTTCAATATTTATTTATGTTATGCTCTATTTTAAGTTCACACCTCTTTACATCACATTTTGGTTTTCACTATCCGACACATCCGACATTCAAGCAACAGCCAACCAAGCCAACATAACGTGAGTCAGGATGGCTATTGTCTGTCTGCGGCCGTCGAGTTTCCAGACAACCCTGGTTGCGCTCTCAAGATGACTAACACCGTCTGGTAATTATAGTCCGTCCTTACTACATGCTTATGCATTCTTCTTGAATTCTTAACTAGTATAAAAACCGACAGTTTCTGAAGAAGATTATTCTTGTATTGCGGAATGTAAGTATTCATTTCCGCATATGATAGCTTTTAATTCTGTCTACTGAGTCATATTCTTCTTGTATTGCTAGTTCTGTTCGCTATCAGTTATAATGAATTCTATAATACAAAAAATTTAAATTCCTTAAGCTCCAATATATTTTTTATATATTTTAAAGTTCGTGAATCTTATGACTTGCCCGTCTAACTATTCCAGCAAATGATTGCTGTGATTGCTAAGTTAAAAATTTATTTTTAATCCTTCCAAGTACCTTAAAGTATCAAAAAATCATTATCTTATCCAGATTGAATAATAACTAAATTAATTTCCACATAAACAAAAGGGAATTCAAATCAAAAAGGAAATAATCTCCAAACGAAATGAAAGGCATTATATTTTTTTATGGCGGTGTTCGCGATCCCATTAAGTCGCTGTCATCGCTCGTTGATAAGATTTAAATTAGCCGCACAATAAAGCTCCTGTCAAATCCGCCATTAATTTCGAATTTTGAATTTGGAACAGAAGCGGTGTTTGATCACACCACACTGGCTGGTAAAGTGGCCTCTATGGTTCAAATAAAATGAGCAAGGAAATTTAAATGGTTTAGAGTCAAGCTTTTGCTTGATTTACGTATAATAATGAATGAGTAACGTATTTTAACAATAATAAACAAGATTGTTGTACTTAATAATAAACTCATTACAGTTTCAATTATCGATACAAAAGTAGGTAGGTACCGCTCATTCAACAAGCTAGTCCATTGGGCCACCTAGCAAAAATTAATAGCCAATCGCGCTCACCAGAATTAGACTTGGAAGTAGGAACTATGCCAATCTACATCAATTATTTTCAAAAGGCCGTAAAAACAGTGTTGCCAGCACGTAATATTCGTGATATTCCTCACACTGCACCACTACGTCCGTGCGTCGCGTCGCGGCAGAAAAGGTCTCTGAATGTAATTTTAAACTAATTAATTTTGCTCCGCCTGTCCGCTTTTGAATAACACTATTTGGACTTCAATTGTCTGCATGCCAAATATAAAATAATGGCGATTTTGATGAAACGCCACACACGAATCCGTGTGGCTTTTTATAAAATCTGAATGCACAACCATAAAGTTTTTTAGTGGTTGTTGCCGCTGAAATGGCTGCAATAAATCAGTTTTTTTTTCTCTGTGAGCAGTTCTTACTTTAAATTCGTATTATGTTGACTGTCAAATGTTTTATCGAATAGCTTAGCCGCAAAACTAATAAACAGTAAGACCGGGTTTCTTAATGATTTAAATGTTTCAGGGTTTCAACAACTGTGTTAAATTCCAAAGAAGAAATAAACTAAACATCATATGTATTCACTTCACATTTTTTACCTAGCATCACGCCTTGTTCCCCCGAAGGGTTGGACAGAGGTGTACCTATAGTACCTACAGATATGCACATACATGCAAATCAAGCTACCCGAAACTGTCAAATTTTCCCAATCAATTTTGCACCTAATGCTTTAGTGATAAAGTTCATAATCTAGACAGATTGTGGTAGCTTGATGTGCTAGCGCCTGTACACCCATGTATAGGGGGTGAGCCTATTGCTGTCAACCGAACACAAATCCAGACTGCGGGCTGATACTGAGAAATTCTAGATAGAAAAAGTCAAGACTGCCTAGTTCATCTAGTTCTGGAAGTTCTGGGTTCGATTCCCAGATCGGACAGTGTTCGCATTTTTATTTCATGTTTATTTCCGCCTTCTACGTTATTGAAGTACCTACCCAGACAGATATAATTGTTCTTCTTTAAAAATCAAATCTATTTTCATCTCCTCCACCAAAAAAAAAGTACCAGGAAAACAGGTCGGTAAAGATTAAACAATGTATCATTTTGTACAGCTTACGTCACACTCGGTAATAGATATTGTCAAAAAGATTTAACGACATGTCACTCCGGCTCCGCCCACCGACCGGCCGTAATCTACATCGGACACATTCGATACTCGACTAATTGGCTATTTCAAAATTCGTTTTTCAATAATCATTGCCGATATTATATTTTAATAGGCAATAAGAGCAAGGATAAAAGCTTTGATTCTTTTTTTGAAATAGTGTACCGCGAGGGACTAAATGAGCGAGTCGTTGTTTTTTAAGTTTTTTGATTTACTACCAATGAATTATGAACAGCAATTAATGAAGAATTTAGTAGTGTCGCTAGAAGAAGTATCCTTTTATTTTAATTTTGAATGCGCATCGATAAACATAACTCTTATTGTTTGAGCTCCTTTATAAATCTTTATGATTGCCGCCATCCGCCATGTTGTCACCATCTTGGTAGGGCCAAGATGGTGACAACATGGCGGATTCACTATGGTCACTCAATTCGAAACCATGTCAATTTTTCATAGGAAAAGACCAATTGGATCCGTGCACCTAGCTCCTGACGTTTCATAAGTGCTCATGTAGGTTTATATGAAATAAAATATTTTGATTTTGATTTCCTTAGCTAATCCCGCCTATCTAGCGTTCATTTCGCGCGGTTTCGTTCATTGTGTCATAGAGAATATTTATTTATTTTATTTATTCCTTTAATTCAGGCAACTAGGGCCCATAGAAAAAACCATACATACTACTACAAATATTAGAATACTTATAAACAAATACATAAAAAAGTATCACAAATACAATAGGTATATGGCTCCATAACGATTGTGAATTGTAAGAGTTTGTTGTCTATGTTCTCTTTGGCTATTCAAAAAAAAATAACAGCACATTCATAACGCAAATACGAACCTATTGTGTGGTTAATACAGAGGTCAGGCCGCACACGGCAATCGCTTTTCTAAGCCATAACCGGAATTTATACCCGACATTACTCACGCGATGCTGTTCGGTTGTTTTCCTCTAATTAGAATCCATTCAAGCGTATCCCATTAAAACTCGTCTAAATTAAAATTCGAATAACTTACTAACTAGACGTATAAATCACAACCGTACATAAAGACAATAAAATATATTGTCCAGGTCGGCCGAGGATACGACCGACGCAAGAATAATTAATACAACAATACACTCACCGGGTAATTAAAATAAACTAATTTCTAAACGTGAATGGCTTGGGTTTTATGAATGAATATTCTATGGTTTTTTTTAAACTGGCAACATTTCTCATTCTTCGTCTCTCGTACTGACAGTTCGGTTGACGGCGTTCTTTTTTTGAAGCGCGACCTCGCACAGCGGGGAACAAGCGCATCCGTTGCGCGCTCGAATTATCTCATTTTAATTTAGGAATCGGCACTTTTTAATGGCGTTATTGAGCTAGTAATTCATTTAAAATCGGAATCAATTATATAGATGGTTTTGGTACCTATAATTTCGTGGCATTATTACGTTCCTACTTTCCAGTAATCCCTTTGTTTCTTTCTCACGCTAAGCAAGGGTTGACTCCCACGAATTAGTCTGCTAAGGATTTTTATTTGCGGGAACATCGAATCGGGATGAGCAAATCGGTGTTCATAATTACAACGTTGGGATATTTGGGCGATGGCGGCCGCGTGCACAGTAGCAATAACGTGCAATTTAAATGTTTCACATTTCAAACCGATTCTTTTTTGAATGCGAATCCGTTGCGTGTGAGCACGCAGAAGAAATATTTGGTTATTGCTGGCTGGAAATAACCTTTATGCTGGTGTTATGTGTATTTTGAAACAAGTAATAAATTTTAGTTTGTGCCAAGTAATTCATTAAACGCTTTCTTCAATTAAATACGACATAATAGAAATCTGTCGAATCCGGATCTAAACTGTGGATGTACAGACGCCAGCACATTAAGCTACCCGAAACTGACAAATTTTCCCAATCAACCTTGAACCTTATGCTTTAACGATAAAGTTGAAAATCTATTAAAGAAGTTTGACAGATTGTAGTAGCTTGATTTGCTGGCGCCTGTCTTTACTATGAGTGCATATCTGCCTAACTTTTCGAGAATTATAGGTGTGTTGATGTGTATAGTGGAAATGTCCGAATTAATTTTCAGAAACTTTAAACATTAAACCATGCGATTCCTAATTAATAAAACGACTGAACAGATTTGGATAGGATTAGACACATTGGTAGACTAGCGGGGTGATTGCGTAACACACTATCACTAGCAATAGGTTTGATTTTAACACTTCAACAACATTCATTGCGTTATTTACCCACATTGTTGAGCAGACACGATTTTCTAACATATGAAGCAATGGATTAGCAATATCCTTCAAAATGATTCCGATTGAGACTGATAGTGTGTTACGCAATTAGGGTAGCTATTGCCGTGCGATTCTGTGACCGTGAAAACTTGGCTGAAGTGAGCGTGGAGTGAGTCGTCAATAGTGTCAATCCCTAGCATCAGCATGACTCACAGCTCACTCTAAGCTCATTTCATCTTAGTTATCACGGTGAGATTTTTCCAGAATCGACCAGCTGGACCTGGATACATTTTATGCCGATATTCCCTCAGGATCGAGACTTCGGGGGCTTTCTGAGTGAAACCACTTGGTGCAGCTAGTAAGAAAACATAAAAGGACAAGCAGCTGCAATGAATTTAGCTATACATGCGCACAAAATTATCTTCGATACAGAATAAGAAATAACAATTTGCATACTATAGATACCTATAATAAATTAATAATGACTTTCTAAATATTATGGGGGCGTTTAATGGAGTCCAAAAAGTTATGTCATCATAAAATGCCAACATTTTGCATACTAACGAGGTAATGGCGGATAGAGGTCGGAATTCTAGTCAATTATAGTATTATGATCTAATCAACATTAATTGGATTTTGATTTATGCATAATTCCTATAGCGATCGAAACTAAAGATGAAACAAGTGAACAAATAAATAAAATCATAAACAATTTAAATGAAAAAGAAGCCTAAACAACTAAACAGAAAAGAGTTTCTAATACTTATTTTAAAATGTGTGAATGGACCTCTGATTAGATTTTGGAATTAATTTAATAGAATGTTTCTTAATAGTGAGAGAGACCAGCTATGATATAACGCTTCAATAATCTTCACATCAAATTATTTCACTAATGGGAAGCTACAGTCTTGCCAAATGTCATCCTAACTAATACATATTATAAAGTCAGTTTGTTTGTTTGTTACATTTTCACGCCTATTCCACCTTAGCGATCATCATGAAATATTGCATAGGTATACGTTGTTAGCGGTATAGAAAAAGGACACTGGATAACTTTCACCCAGAAAAAAAATACTGTCCCCGAGGAAAATAATAACTTTCGACGGTCACAATTGCTTTAGGATGCTAGATGGCGCTACGTGTCTTTCGAATCATGATTGAAATATGACCCAACTTTCTGGTCAGTATTCTAACAAAAAGTAAGTACTAAAGGCTTGCATGAATTCACGATAGTATTTCAATCATTATTAGTATTAACTATGCTTATAATAGGATTTGGATGTTTGGCACACATAGTTTATTAAAACCTGAAGGACGTTTCCGTGGAATAATCGAATCCGCGGGAAAAGCTAGTAGGATGTATTTTATGTTAAAACTTTCTGTTTAAAACTTATCACGCGGACGAATCGGCTATTATGTAATAAAAAATATATTGGAACTACTTTCGACCATAAATCTTGAAACAATGCATTTGTAACTGATTATTAAGAGTGGACATGATTACAGTCCACTAAAGTCCGGACCACTGTGCTCGCCATCACGTAGCCACAAATGATACCTTTATTGTTCTGAAAAAATGCTTTCTTCGAAATAGCAAATATGCCTCGTTTTTGATTCGGGTTAAATAAAACCTCGTTTTATTGTTTTTGTACTTTTTTGGCAACTGGCAACTATTTTTTGATCAATCTAAAAATAAAATTAGGTATGGCAATGTCTAACCTTACTCATAGCTAAGTGAAGATAATTGCGTAAATAGTAAATAAATAGGTAAGCAGTCTGACCGGTGAGTGGAGTGTGTCTCTGGATATAACCAGATGCAGTTGCATCTATAATCTTCTTTTTGGTAGACCTCTGAATATGAGACACAGGCTTCAACAATTTCTATAAACACTTCATGGAAACTGTGGGAGCCTTATTTTGTTCATATCTATCTGTCAGTTTGACAGGTCCTCATTACGTCACAGCTGTCAAATTTTATCGTTCGCACTTGACATTTACCTGCATACTCGACGTTACATACCTACTTAACAATACATTAGCTAAAATAGTCCGTCATCGAGGTATAGGTACTCGTAGTAATTAAAATAAATAATGAGTAAGCCTTGAAGCAATCAGTTTAAAACTTAGGGCTACAAGCTATTATATGATGGGCTGTAAATATAATATTTTATTACTTCGTAAATTATAGAAATTAAAATTAATATTTGTTTGATTATTGTAAATACAGCACGTGTTCGTTTAGCAAACTACTAAATAATAATATAAGGGAAAAGTAATAGTACATTATGATACATCTGTGCTATGATGATCATTGCACCCGAGGCGGTATTATTTATTTATATTAAAACTTTATGCACAAGTAAAAAAAAAATACTGTAAAAAGGCGGACTCACCTAATGCCTGAGGCATTTTCTACCAGTCAACCTTAGGGTGATGCAGAGACAATATATGGCAGCTGCAACATACGGGATAAATAGCTAGGAAATGACTACATAACACAAGAATTCATAGATAATAATACATAATTAGATACATATAAACAAAATGAATGAAGAGAAAAAATTATCGGTAGAGGAGAAAACGAATCCAGCAAATCAGCGCTGGGATGTTACGGCCAACTTCTGACATGTTCACCTCCCTTCACTTTAAAAGATAACCGACTGTTTGCCGTCCAGATGTTCAGAGGGAGCGCATTCCAAAGATAGACCGCCTGGACAAAGAAAGAAGAATGAATGAAGCCAGAACGGTGAGAAGGACACCGTAGAAGATGATTGTTGGCATGAAGATATTTAGCCTGGGCAGAGCATAAATATTGAATTTGGGAAGTCATGTAAGAAGGATCAGTAGGCTTGTCGAGAATAGAGAACTACGTAGACAGAGCCCTCAACGCTCTGCGCTAGCGAATAGGTAATTATTTTAAAAGCAGCTGGTGCTCGGGTACATGGTCATACTTACGAAGATTGAAAACGAATCGAAGGCAATTATTGAGAATTCGGTCCAGTTTATTGAGGAGAAAAAAAAAGAAAATAAAGGAATAAATAAATAGTAACACACATCACCATAGTCAATTATGGGAAATATTAGGGACTGTACAAGCAATGACTATGTGTGAAGGGAGAAGGTTTTTCAACCGATAGAGCGACCGTAACGTTCCGGTGACTTTTTGACTTAGTACAGTCGTGACCTGCTTTCGCCAGCCAAGACAAATGTTGACATGCAGATCAAGATTCTTAACATCAGAGCTAAGCAGGATGACTGAGTGGTCGAAGATTACAGGTGGCACAGTTAAGCCGTTCAGCTTCCTAAGGGTGCGTTTCCACAGAAGCGGAGCTGGGCGAAGCGGAGCAGGGACGTGCAGGAATCGACTAATCACAATGAGTGAAATCCTCATCGCGTCACTTGTCTCGTCTGTGATTGGACGATTCCTACACGTCTCCGCTCCGCTCCGCCCAGCACCGCTTTTGTGGAAACGCACCCTTATGCTGTAGGGGCTGTTTACTATACGGCTCGCGCGATAAGGAGGCCAAGTGTGTAATGATCAATGCACACGCGTTTCATACGACGTTTTCCAACAAACTTGCGAGGATAAAACAGACTTGTATTGTTATTAACTTTTGTGGAAAATGGGCCGCTGGATTTGTTTTTCCGCGCGCCGCACTAGCGATGCGCGCGCAGGTGTAAACAAAGGCACTAGCAAAACCGCTAATCAGCCTACATAAAAAATATAATAAACACAAAATAATGTTTAGACTGATCGTAGTGTTGTCGTTTGTCAAATTCTAGTTTAGTTAGTATGGAATTAGAAAGTACTATTGGCATAGAGAAATATACATTAGTTCAGTGAGAATCCGCAATAATAGAACGCCAGTTAGGGTCTTTTCCGCTTGGTTCCGTGAGGGATCACGGACAATTTAAGGTAAATAAATTTTAATTAATTTTGGAACCTAGGACAATTCAGCCTATTTAAAAAAAAAGTGAAATATTATCGTGATACTTAGTATTTTACAATTACTTAGTATTTTAAAATACCCTTGCTGAGACTGGCTGTCAGACTTTTGGCTTGACTACCCGTAACGACTGTCAAAGGATTTTTATAAATTCTATTTTATTATGTGTCAAAAAAAAAATTAGAACCGTAACATTCTTAGCATTTGCTAATCTTAGCATTTGGTAATCTTAGCATTTGGTAATCTTAGCATTTGGTAATCTTAGCATTTGGTGTCCACAATCCTATTTTACAAAAATCACTCAAGTTCAAGCCATCGACATTAACCTTTTAATATTCGGAAGAAATGACACCTTTAGATTTACAACCAACAATTAAGTATAATAATAGATTATAAAATATATGCATCTCTGTCTAACATATTATAATATTCTCTTCCGTTACATTTAGCTTTGAGGATTATTAAAACAAAACCTTCAGGGGTCATTAAACTGGCAACATATTATAAATACCCAAAGGTCACAATTCTATGCAAATGAAAACAGTGACAGGTTGCTGTGGAAACGCCCACTTATCTATCAAAAATCTCTTATTTTTTTTACAAGGCCAACAAAAAAGGTTGATTACCTTTTCACAATCTACTTCTAAGCTAATAAATTAATCTTCTTTTAGCCAACATTTTAATTATTTTACCTCACACGCCTTCTCTATAAAATCCTTACCAGATCGTGAGCGGTGTTGCCAGTTAAAAAATAATCATTCCCGGTGTTACGCGGGACGCTGCAACCAGTCAACGGTCACGACCTGGGGTTAAGCAATTAATTTGATTACTTTATTACAGTTACTGCCTAGTAGACTTTTTAAGACCTGTATAAAAAATGATGGTTTATAAGGATAGTTTGTTAATTAGGCTTCAATAGAGTTTTTTGCTTTTCAAGCCATACCCAAGGAGTGCCAACGGGACCCTATTACTAAGCCTCCGCTGTCCCTCCGTCCGTCCGTCCGTCCTTGCGTCTGTCTCGTGGTCAGCGAGCTGTTCCTCATGAACCGTAATAAGTAGACAGTTGAAATTTCACAGAGTGTGTATTTCTATTGGCGCTATAATTACAAATAATAAAGAAAATAAAATAAACGGCGTTTTCTGCTTTGTGGTACGGAACTCTTCGTGTGCGAGTCCAAGTCGCACTTGGCTGGGGTTGTAAAATTCTGCATACTTACGACATAAGCAGACTTACAGTTTGAAAGGCTGAGCAGAGCAACGCAAACAAATTTTCGAATTCGTGCCGAAATGGCATAGACTAGGTATATTTATGCTGAGTCATTCATGTCTCGTTTCCACCCCAGATAAAGCGACGACAAAATTTTCCTGCTCGGATGTTAGCCTTGCTGGATAGAGTAGATGTGAAAGGTGAAGGACCAACTCTGACCCAGTGTTATGGCGCCACTCGAGGGAGCAGTAAAAGTGTCATAAAAATAAACAATCACAGAATACCATAGAGTAATTGAATTTCAAATTACTGAAGTAGAAAACCCACTTATCGTTTAAAATCATTACCCTATTTAAAAGCCATAACTGAGTGGGTGCTTGCTCTTAAATCGTAACCCAGTGTTGTACAATTCCCTCCTTAGGCAAGTTAAACAAATAAATATTTACTGTCTTACCCAACAACAGTTTTTCATGAAAGGTGTAATAATTTACTGGTGAATTATTGCAGTCCTCGCTCTGGAATATTCTCGTATGGGTTCGTGGCTAAGTAATAATAGCCGCACGGGTCGGTCTTCAAGGTTAAGCTACGCTTGCCGCGGTTGGTCGGCGGATGGGTGACCATCTATACACACCGAGACCCTTCCGTGCGTCGGAAAGCACATTAAGCCGTTGGTCCCGGCTATCATTCTTATATCTTTGGCAGTCGTTACGGGTCGTCAGAAGGCCGAAAGTCTGGCAACCAGTCTTACCAAGGAGTATCGTACGAGAATTACCTAGCTGCATCCCGTTAGACTGGAAGCCGTCCCCAACATAGTTGGGAAACAGATTGATGTACTCCTATGCCAGTGCGAAAGCCGTCTCTAATTTCGATTTTCATTAGAACGAATTTAAGTATCTGGTTTCCTGGTGATGGTGTACCTACTGCAATATTTCAGCGCTACGTGTTAATAAAAAGCGTACTTATTTTAAACAGGAACTTTGTTTTTTTTTTTAATTACAACTAGTTACTTACTTATTTTCATCAAGACGGGGTTGTAAGCTATCCGAGCTGACTGTCGAATCTTTTTGTTTTTCTAAAAACGGAATAGTTTTTTATCTCTAAAATATGTCAATTAGTTACCTAATGTTCAAATACTCGTGGAGGTTGGATAAGAAAGCAAGTTAAAACCTCTACAGTACCTACTCGCACCATTGGCGTGATTGATTTTAATCTTACCTACCAAGACAAACCTATTTCTACCGTTTAAAGAAAAACATTAATCAACAAAACTACCTCAATCTAATCCGCCTAAAAACACCAATTAACCGCTTCAATATTCCACGATATAGGAAACGCCTACCCATAAAATCATTGCCAGTACAAAAAAGTCATTACTGTGTTACGCAGCTCAACCCGACGCGCGTGCCCGAGTCACGACCCGGACGATCCGATTTTATTACTTTACACGAACCGCGTAACGCGTAATTGAAGGTTAACGAACAAGTTTTGAATTACGAACGAAGTTTCGAACACTTGCGATGCTCGCGGTTTGAATTTGGGAATTTGGATTTGGAATTTTTTGTTTCTTTTTGCGATTGGTGCACAGATTGGTTTTAATTGTTAGCTGCATGGCATCATGTCATGTCTATTCTCGATAGCTATTCCTGTTAGTTATGGTGAACTTTAAACTCTGATTTTTAATTTGGTAGATTAAAAACACAGCTGCAATCGACCTTTTTTGTCAAAATTACATTTATTAAGTAGCTGTCATTTTGGTCTAGCAAATTAAAAATCAGAGTTTAGTTAAAAGAGACATCATCACATAACTAAATTCGTACTTGAATTTTGGAAGAAAACGCCTTCGAATCCGTGGAATATTTCTAAACACTTATTGTGATCACCAATATTATGGAAAAATTCCGGACACTTCCCGCTAGAGAATACAGTATCCGTTTTACACTTACCTAAATAATAAGTTCTGACTAAAGACAAAATAAAATTACCTTTCCTCCCACAAAATAAAATAGACAATACTATGCAGGGTCCAATTAAGTTAGCTAGCGAAACTCCACAAACGTGATGGGTATCGAGATCTAAACACGATAAAACAAAAAAGAAATTAATTTGATGATGTTTTCTTTTTTTGGGGATATAACCGCTGATAGTGTTTAGTCACTTAAAATATTAGTTTCAAAATCAGTTATTTTTTGTAAACTTCACAGACGTGAAGGTGAATTGTATCGATATTTCAACACGATACAACCGATTTTATCAACTTACACTTCAAGTAAGAACCAACATATTAGCTCAACCTTCGTCACAGGAGGCAAAAATGATTTACACTTTAGTTAATAACAACAGTGGTACTTAGTATAATTTCTTTAGTATTATTATAGACATAATGATTACTTTGTCTTAGTCATAGATTAAGTTATGATGGAACCGGCATGAACTGCGTTCAAAAGTTCCTAAATAAAATAAAGAATATAAAAAAAAAAAACTTCAAGTAAGAATACTAGCTATACAAGTGGGCATTGACCCAAAAAAATCTTCAAATTTTTTATTTTTATTTTGTCGTGTTTTAACATCGATGCCCATTACGTCTGCGGAGTTTCGCTAACTAATTTAAATTGACCCTGTATAGCCAAGAAAAAACTCTCTCATCATATCCTGACTCCTATTTTCCTGTAGCAGCATAAACCATACCCACCTTCTGTTGTTAACAAAGGACACTGACACGGAACATAATTGTTTCGGAGCTCATAACTCAACGTCAGACAAAACTAAAACAAATGCACGACCACAGCTTCCTTCATTAGCAACTTGTTACACCGAACCTTCTTACAAAATGATTGGCTGAACGGAATATAAAAACTAAGATGCACACTGTGAAAATCTGGACGAAATAAAAGGAATAAGAACTCTTTTCAGTATCTAACTGAATTGTTGATAGAGTGGTGCGCAAGTTTTGATTCCTGAAAAAAAAAAAAAATTTAGAAGGTTCGTCAAGCTCAATTATAATTTTTTTGTAAGTAACTAGGTAATAGGCCTATTCATCCAACTGCCGCTAGCAAACCCACCCTTATCGTTTGCCTAAACAAAGGAAAAGATTTTTATAAATGACGCAATTTTTTCTTTCTTTGTCCATCCTTTTAACAGTAAAATATCAAGAATCAAGAAATCAGTTTCCTCCTAACCCAACAACCTGTCAGTCAGTTCTATTTTCAAATCAATCTCGCGTACTGGCAGGACAGCGTGAGTGCGGAGCATCGATCATAGAGCCACGCCCCGAATACGCCGCGTGACAACCAGCCGGAATATAAACTTTTTGAATCAACCTCTTTCGATTTTCGAGCGTGGAATTTGTTAATTTGTTTTGGGATTATCTGTGGTTATGACTGGCTATGTATTGGACTGCATTCAATTAATGATTTAAAAGGAAGTCGATGCATTTTGTCCTCAACCCAAAAAAGTAAAATGAAAGCCTTGTTCCATAAGCACTAAGTTAGTTATTAGTTAGGTAATATATTAGACAGTTAATAAATTTCCCGATGCGGAACAGCTTACCTATCTACTCGTTGTCCTTAGAGTTTTCAGCACCAGCCTTCAAAAAACCAGATATTCCGAATTTTGATAACCGATGCTGTTGTCCTTTGGACTCCAACCTAACTGTAGAACACGGAACAAAATCTGTATATTACCACTTTACCAGTAGTGTGTACCTAGGTATAATACAATCATTGTTATCTGATAAACTAAATTATACGTAATTATTTTATGGATTTAACTACAAATCATTTATTTCCTTTCATCGTTTTTTTTATGCAGAAAGTACATTCTGCCCTTATAAAACATTATTTAATTAAAAGAATTTCAAATTTTCGAACCAAAACATTTCATCTACTGACACAACTTGAGCAACAAAAACAAAACGCTAGCAATTTAAAAACAGCAGAATTTAAAAAGAGAACAGATGGAATGTTGAAATGAACCGCGCTACCATTCCCAAATACGCTTCAGAAAGTTATAAACAATTTTGAACACTATCTGGATTAAAATAGAATGCTTTTTTCTCAAAATTACTTCAGCAATATAAGACTTTTCAATTTCAGTTAATTAGTAATTTGGACTTCCGTTTTACGTATATCGAAGGAATGTAATTTATACTGTAAGAGAAAGCAATTAAGTCCAAATTCATTTGTAAACCGATACATTGATAAAATTAATTTGTTTTTTCCTTTACCGACTACCTGAATCGAAAGTATGGAAAGTAAAAATGTTAATATTATATTTTAATAGCTATTATGAGCACCTTCAGTAATTTTCTTTAGGAAATGCGTCATTATCATAAATATTTCTAGGAATAGATAGGTTCTAAGTAGCTGTTGTCCGTGGTTTCAGTCGCATTACCTACTTATAGGAAAACTATGGCACAAAAGGCCTATAGGTAGGTACTGAGCAGTGGGTGGAACAAGGATGCCAATGATGATAAAGATGATTATAGGAAAACAGGAAAATATCATCGGAACTGCAGGGTAATTGCGTAGGAACACACTATCAGTAGCGATGGTTTTCATTTTGACAGTTCAACAACATTCATTGCGTTATTTACATTGTTGAGCAGACACACTTTTCGAACATATGGAGCAATGGATTAGCAATATGCTTCAAAATTATGCAAATTGAGAGTAATAGCGTGTTACGTATTTAATTAAGGTGCTGGTCTAAAAATAAGATAATAATAAACTTTATAGATAATACAGCAGCAGGGACATCGACTCGCAAACTAATGAATATAGAGCCCTAGGGTACAAACTTTTCATCGGTTATTAAAATAAAAAAAATCTTCTGTTTCATAGAAAAATGCAAAACCTACGCGGTCAAAGGCTGCGCATGTATTGCGACGCGACTTTTTAAATAGCATGCTCATGCGTAATAAAATCGCAAACGCACATAATTTTTCAAGCGAATTTTCAAGCCATTTTAACCGCAGTGCGCGGGCAACGATTAAAAGTCGTAGTGCGCGCTTAGTCAAAATGTATAGAACGGATATTTTTTTAAATGTAATAACCGATGAAAAATTTCAACGCAGGGGTTCAGAATCATGTACTGAACCCAAGGTAACAGCACCCTAGTTGCGTAACATACTATTACCTACTCTCAATTTGAATCATTTTGAAGTATATTGCTAATCCATTGCTCCATATGTTCGAAAAATGTGTCTGCTCAACAACGTAAATAACGCAATGAATGTTGTTGAACTGTCAAAATGAAGCCCTGTGCTACTGATAGTGTGTTACGCAATTACCCTGCAGGTTGTAGGTACTTGTGCGTCGATGTTGCTGAAAAGCAGGGTAACGAATTATTTTGTTTCTATTTAGATGGTATTAATATGTAATAAAAGTACCTAACTGTGTTAACAGACTCGTTGCTGGCCTACCTATGAAATTCAATGATAAACGTAGTAATTTAAATTCCGTTTTCGCAAAAAAAAAATATCACTACCCAAGTAGGTATGTAGGTAATTCCTCATTAAATAAAAACCGCCATATTTCTAGGTAACTCCTCATTTAATTTTTACATAACGCAGACTTAACTTTCAAGTAATATTCTTAAATGAACGTACATACCTAAATTACAAAGAGGACCAGAATTATAAAATATGTATAATGGTTCTCTGTTGGGAACTGAACGTTTTGAGACACACAAATAAAAGTGAATTTTATACTTTTACGTGCTATTGTTCTTTGCTTGCAAGCTTTCGAAGTTTACTGCTAGGTAGGCACAGCGGTGAAGACGAACAAAAACGGCGAAGGAAATCATCGGGAGGAACTGGCGTTCACTAGAACCAAAATCCAAAGACAAGTGAAATCTACCAACTTACCGGAGATACCCACATCCTCAACTGCCTGACCTTTTATGAACTACCAGCGACCCGGCCCTGCTTGGTACGGTTTTTACGACTGGACAAAACATCGAGTTGTAACTACAAATAAACTGGGATAAACCGTCTAAATGATAGTGGAAACCGCATCAAAATCTGTTGCGGAGTTTAGAAGAACAACAGAGTCAATTTATTTATTTATTTATTTATTTATTTATTTATTTATTTATCCTCACACTGGAACGCCATACAGCAATTGCACCAACGGAGCAAAAAATTACTTAATGTGCTGCTTCCCATCCATCCTGTGCACGGTGGACATCGAACGGGCAGCGATGGAACACGCACGCTCACACAGCGTCAGCTCCATAGTGCCAGTACTCCATCCAAGTTGCGCACATTCTTTGCGATCTTTTGAGACACAATTAATTTTTCAAAATAAATGCATTAATATAGTAAAAACGGAAAATTTTGATGTTTCGTCCTGCTTGACAGATGATTGATGATGATGATTTTTTTTCAAACAGACTCGTTGTCTCGTTGTCCCGTACCCCTGATTTCTGTCTTTCTTTTTCAAATAAAAATTTAGTCAGAGCATCTTTCCAGATACTTCAGGTTCTATTTACCCATATTTATTGAACCAGGCTAAAACAAATACCTCACATGCTTTGCCTTACCTACATAAAGTAACTTTCAAGACAGAACTTTGAACTACTTTAGAAGGCAACAATAGCATCCATGTTGCTTCGTTAGAAACAAACACAGTCTTTGTTAATACCTAATTATTTCAGTCCAACAAGAAATTCGGAGCACAAAGTCCGTTACGTAGGAGAAACTTTAAACAATAGTTAGCAACCTGCTTATACACAATTATTGTATTTAATAATGCATTACATAGCATAAATAATTCTATTCAACACAACGCTGAGCTACATTCCGCAAATACACTAATTAATCTTTCCGAAACACGCAAAAAATACCAACATAATGATAACTTAGTGCGCGCTACAATGAGGCATAAAATTCTTGATGTCTGGTACTCACAAAAAGGTTACTTGAAAAAAGCGACCTCTGTTATCGGATAGTCGACCTAACCGCTTTAATATAGAGTAGGATCTTGTATCTGGCAACTTTTCATTTTGTTTTTTTGGCGGTTTAAAAAATGCTGGAGCTGACCGGACCGCACCGCCGCGGGCATGGCACGGGCCGGCCGCACTCTGCCTAGAAATCTTCACTTCAAATCTGTGCTTAATGATTGCGTACAACTTAAAATTACCTGTCAATATTAACTGTGCGCTATTATTTTTATGATGTCGACTATTTAATTTTAGGTGTAAAGTTTAAAATGAATTTTTGTTTAGTTAATTACAGGCCGGATGTGATTTAATGTTTCTAAAGAATAACTTGAAATCGCTTAACTTTAACGCTTGAAATGGCGCGACAAAACACTGACGTAGAGTGATAATCCTGAAAACATTTTTGTGTCATTTACCTATTTTAGTCTAACTTCACAAGTCCTCTTATCTATTCAAAATAATAATAGCGACATACTAGCGACATTTAAAAAATTCTATCCCAAAAATTCAAAACCATACCAAAAACCTACAAAAAACCCTTCGGAATTGAAATATCGGACCAGTTTTCATAACGTCTATAACCCGCTAGAACACTTAACATCTTTTGTTACCCTACGCCTAAATCGGTGTAAAATTATACCCACCAATCATATTCCAATCTAAATTATGATTGCTCCAGTAACGTTGATCGACGCGCGATGATGATTGGCTACAATTAACCCGTCATAAGTCAGTTATCTATAAATCAATAGAGCCTTTTAAAAACGTTTACCTTATTCGGGATAGTTTGTCTAGATATTTCTGATGCAGACTTAGTTTTGTTTTTGTATTGATTTTTATGAAAGTCTTAGATTATTTCGCATTTAAATTATTTGTAAGTTTAAAGTCGCATAGCACGGCACGTCAGTCATAATACATACTTGTCGAGTCCTTGTCACCGCCGGCGTACCAGCGGTGTTAGAACCAAACGGCTTGGTACGTGATGATGGGAAGAGACCAGACGGCATGACGTTTTTGCCTTGGAAGGTGGGGAGGCCTCTGGTGTGGGACGCAACCTGTGTGGATACCCTTGCGCCATCTCATGTTCTTAGCACGACGAGCTGTGCTGGCACCGCTGCTGCGGCTGCTGAGCTCAAGCGGCGCAAATACTGTAACCTTATGGGTAACTACAGCTTTGAGCCGTTTGGGGTCGTAACGCTCGGGTCAGGGGGCCCGAGAGTGCGTCTCCTTTGTAAGGAAATTTCTTGCCTGCTGGTCGACACCTCACGTGACCAGAGGGCGGGGTCGTTCTTTGGCCAAAGAATTAGCATTGTCATTCAACGTGGCAATGCTGCCAGTCTTCTGGGCACGTTTCCGCATGACATAGCTGCGGACGAGTACTTGTTTATTTATTTATTTTATAGGGAAAACAAACAGTACCTAGTATACTAAAAATATACAAAGTATCTTAAACATATTATTATGACTTAAAAAATATACTACCCACTACATTTTCCACAGATTACTACTTACACTAAGACAAACTGATTAGCAAACGTTAATTGTAGCCAGGGTATGTAAAAATTAGAAGCTACTGTTGATCCTTCAAAGCTACTTCGAAGCTACTTCGACGCCTAAGTGACCTTTGTTTTGTATTTATTTGTCTATAACTAAGTTAGTTAGTCATTTAATTTAGTGGTCCCGTTTCTGTTGTTTACAAACTAAACTAAACTAATATTTATCTTCTGTCCGTTTCATAATGAAATAGAAAGAAAAAGATGCACTGAACTTTTTAGTTTAGTTTGTGAACAACAGAATCCGCACCAATATCTAGTGTAAATAGTTAGTTACTCGTATCTATACCACACACACCACACCACACCACACCACACACACCACACCACACCACACCACACACACCACACCACACCACACCACACACACCACACCACACCACACTATTGAATTAGGAAATTCCTGTAATGATAGTGATGTTGAATAAATAAATAAATAAATAAATAACTTACAATAAATTAAATTCGATAAAAAAAAAAGAAGATTAAAGTCATAAGGCCTGTCTGTCACAAGGTGGACCGATGACCAGGGTAATTATTGCGTAACACACTATCAGTAGCAATGGGTTTCATTTTAACAGGTCAACAACATTCATTGCGTTATTTACCTACGTTGTTGAGCAGACATATTTTTCCAACTTATGTAGCAATGGATTAGCAATATGCTTCAAAATTATTCAAATTGAGAGTAATAGTGTGTTACGCAATTAGGGTGCTGGTGAAGGTCGCAGGAATCCGCTGCATGCTAGAAGCACTGCACGGGTCGAAGTGGCGGTGCTTTGGGGAGGCCTATGTTTAGCAGTGGACGTCTTTCGGCTGAAATGATGATGATGATGGCGACGAAGCTTAAAGTCGAAACCTTTTGTTATAATTACCTACCTAAAAGTTACGCTGATTAAACAATGTTATCTGTTACTGTATCACTAAGTAAGTGTTTTGTTTTGTTCTAGGTAAGCTGTGAGAAGAAGTTTGTTTGTAAAAAAAAGCTGACCAATTTTGTGATATTAGCGAAAAATGACTTTTCGGTGTGTTCCTACTTTTCAAACTGTCTCCAATGATAGCAACGCCACCTGGGTAAGTGTTTTGTAACTAAAACTGTTATTTAAACTCTGCATACTAGATGGCGCTATACCGATTTATTGATATCTCACTGTAAGACTATCTCACTGTAATCATTATTACTTAGTTTTATCTATTATCCATCGATTGAATACGTAAGCTATAGAATAATGGAAATCATATTTATTTAAGTAATAATTATTGATTGTAGTTTTGTGCTATTTATAGAAGTTCCCACGTTATAAAAATCATAATTGCAGCGCCATCTATTATAAAACCAGAGAACTATTCAAGTTCGTAGCCACCAAGCTGGTTACTTAGTTACGCTACTCGCCACTAGATGTCTGACCTTATTTCGTTATTTCAATCTGATATTGTATTTTTCATTTGTAAGTAGTATTTTAATATTCTATTGAGTTCTATTAAATCTCATACTTAATTAAATAATATTTAATTGCTTAATTACTGACGTATGATATTAAAAATACTGGTATTCAGCTGCATCCGGTTAGACTGGAAGCCGACCCCAAAATAGTTGGGAAAAGGCTAGGCGCAGAGGATGATGATGCTGACGTATGATATTTACTAACTTATTTTTTTTTCTATACCCTATTTTCTGCATAATCATCTCGAAGTAATCATAAAAAGCAATTAACAAGTTTCAAATCAACGCTTCATTGTCCGTGTTCAAGCCTGCTCGGACCATTGACACATGAAGTGTTGTCTCGTTGACATGTCGACGAACTAGTGCTGTGACCTCTGCAGTCGCCCACTCACTGCTTACCACTTTATATTGACAGTTCTCGATGGCGCTGCTTGCTATGTCAAAACGTCAATGACATGTCAAATTTAGTACAAAAAAAAGTAGTTCCATTTTACGCCGCACGTCGAGTTAAATTGGTTTTCTTTCGTGAAGAGATGGCTTCTTACGTAGGTACTTGAAACTGACCCTGTTATTTCCCTGGGAATAAAAATAAAGTTAAGGATGGGCGACGATACGTGGGCAGTAGATGGTGTTATAACTGTTCTGTTATTTAGCCGTTTATGATTTATTTCGTTTAAATATTATGTTGTTACTTTTATAACGTGATGTCTCGAATGAATTAGCGATCATTAATTTTATAGTGTGGGTTTTAATCGTGTGATAAATTTTGTAATAAATATCTCTTATTGTTTTATATTTTAGATTTTAGACAAAGTTAGCGAAGCATATGTTATTTTGTTTTACAGACGCCAGCACATCAAGCTACCCGAAACTGTCAAATTTTCCCAATCAGCTTTGAGCCTTATGCTTTAGCCATAAAGTTGAAAATCTATTAAAGAAGTTTGACAGATTGTAGTAGCTTGATGTGTTGGCGTCTGTACCTACGTAGGTATGTACAACACCCAACCTACCTATGAACCGCGAAATTATTTTAACGGGGCTCCGTTTTCCATCATGATTTTTCGGTACCTTACCTACCTAGCAGCCAGCAACCCACCCTTTACCTATCGCTTCGGTGAATATAGACATAGTGTTACATGTTGTAAAACCTATTTGAAATAACATAGGTTTTTTTTTTAAGAAAAATTTAATGTAACTATAGGTAAAACACAAACGAGCATTTTATACACATTCCCTACTCGATTATGCTTCACTCCCTACAAAATTCCTTTATACGCAGGTCCAAGAATGAACAGACCATAGCGGGTTATATAAAAGAAAAGTAATTACCGATGTATGTTCAGTCAAATTGCACTGCTCGTCATAGGTACTATTAGTAAAAGATAATTAGTTCTCGTCTGAGATAATTACAACTTTAGTGTTCATCAAACGCTTGTCATCGCGCTATACTTATAACAGTTGTACAGTTTTAAACGACCGACAACGAATCTTTGATTGGTTTGTCTATGACCGCCTAGAACTACCAGGGCCTGTTCATTGTAATGAATAGGTACTTTCTTCTTATCAGCTCAACACGAATGATGTGAGTAAATAATTCATACACGGAGAGAAAAATCTTAGAAAAATTACTGTGCTCGTCACTGTAAAGCGAGTGCAAGTGACATCTACAGGAAATTTTCTGAGTGAGATTGGGAAAATTTCACTATTTGTCCAATAAATTTTACTGTACAGCATAAGAATTTTTACTGTGCTAGCATGGTAATTATTCCATTACCACTCAAATGCACTCAGATTATGAGACAGCACAGTAATTTTTCACAGTAATCTTTCTCTCCGTGTACTTTGTTAAGGCATGTTAGGGCGACAGTCGGTACGATATACCGACCATCAGTGGTGCGACAGCACATCAGCTCGACTAATGTTAGTGCGACTGATTGGTTTCTCGACTGCGTAGGCCGTCAACTGTAGTGACTGTACTGTAGTGTAATGTAGAATTACTAAAGTAAATACGGCTAGCCTTTGCCTCTAACAACTTCCACTGAGTCCTATCTCTTGCAACTCTTCTCCAATATGGAGCCTCTGTGAGCTTTCGTTCATCTTCCCATCTTTTATACTGTTCCTTTTGCCATCTCCGGCGTGGCATTGGGTCATCTACTTATATTACCTAATTATTGGGTGTACCGGAAAGTTCTGTCGGTTTTGGTAGTACATAGAAAATTTTCGAATTTTTCTCTATACCAATACGTTAAAAGTATTGAATAATATTGCGTCATAATTTCTGGGTTACGGAATATAAATACACGTATTGCGCAATAATTTGTCATTCACTTCTGAGTAGCCGCAGTGTCAAAATGAGTGCCAACGATAAAGTTCATTTGAGGCATCGTATACTTTATGAGTTCCAGAAGGGAAATAACGCTGCTACAGCCTGTAGAAATTTGTGTAGTGTTTTTGGACTCGAGTGTGTATCTGAACGTGTAGTAGAAAATCAGGGACAATATGTAATTGATTAAAATATAAATAATAGCTTTAAGAACTAACCACGAGTTTTATTTACAAAAACCGACAGAACTTTCCGGTACACCCAATATAATTTGCTCCTTATAAGTTGTATTCTTTTTGCGTATCGTCACAAACTCCTTCCGACCTATAATCCTATGGTGAAAAACATTAGTTAGTCAGTAATGTAGTGTATAGGGATAACGGCCAACCAAATGTACCTACATCACTACATAGTATAAAACAAAGTCGCTTCCCTGTGTCTGTCCCTATATATGCTTAGATCTTTAAAACTGCGCAACGGATTTTGATGCGGTTTTTTTTAATAGATAGAGTGATTCAAGAGGAAGGTTTATATGTATAATACATGCATAATATAGTAGAGAAACACTGATAATTTTAGAGGTTTCTAATGTAATGTCGTAAATAAACACATTTTTTTGCGCTTACATTGTAAACGCTGGCTGAACCCGTCGAGATATATCAAAATAATGAACTACAGTATTGTACACCTTAAAAAGGTCTACAAAAAAGTCCGCGATGGTATATGTCTATCTCTTAGGGATAACCCACAATAACCATTTTTTATCCTATACTTTTTACGAGAAATAATGGCTCTAAAATTATCAGTGTTTCTCCATTGCACCCGTGCGAAGCCGGAGCGGGTCGCTAGTTAAATATATAAACGTTTGTCGCACCTTAGTTTGTCGAGTGAAAGTTGTGTCGTGCTATCGTTCGTCTATCAAAAGTTCCGTCGTCCTGTCGTTTGTCGAGAAAACAATCCGTCGCACTAACTTATGTCGTGCTGATGTGCTGTCGCACCGCTGATAGTCGACGTATCGTACTGTCGCCCTAACATTTGTCGCGTATTTGTTTGTCGCAACTATGATGCGGTGTCTAAAATATCGTCACTCATGAAAGCTCTTAAACAACGGCAAATGATAATATTAAATATAGCCATAACCCATACAAATAAATGAGTAACTTAAGTGCACTGAAACTTCCTCTAAAAAAAAAGCTCAAAAGCTTAGGTTCTGATAAGAATTATATCAACACGTTAGTAAGCCAACCCGATAGTAACTGCTATTGCGATTATATCTCTGTTATTAAACAATGCTTGGATGCCGCCCGTCGAGAAAATACTTTGATAGTAGAATCTACAACATATCGAGACCTATTAAAGAATATTACAAGGAGTTCGTCTGTGTTTCGCGCACAGTTTCTATACAAGATAAATTTTTAACCAGTACGCAAATTGTAACCATGAATTCAGCACATGAGTGTAGAAAGTTTTCGTCGGTTATCAAAAAAAAAAAAAAAGAATAACGACGTAAAATTTCTATCATCATGATCATTTCTAGAATCATGTACTGAATTCAGGGGTTACAGTTTGCGCACGGGTTAAATTATTTTCCTGTATCTAAATACCTGTCGAGGCGTTAATGTTACCAAGGGAACGGTTTTTGTAAGTGAAATAGACTCTTTACAGTTATACCCTTGAAGACCATAACTGTTATGGAGGAAACTTACTTAGGTATCATTTTTTGACCGAATATACCGATAAGTTTATAATTATTTTAAATACCTGTTACGTTATCTGTAAACACAAGTTAAATCTTACTCTGGGTGCCAGAGTTCATCTAAAACAATTTTTCTCTTAGTTGTAACGCAGCATAGTGTTTAGATAAGTGTTTTTGTACAACTGAAGGTAGTAAAAAATTTCTTTTTTTTTACCTACTTAGTTCAATTTCCAATAGGAATGAATAAATAAATAATTTCTTTATTTAAAAAAAAGTGACAACATTCAATTCATTTTATGAGTTCGCTATATGCTTGTTAACTTTCTAGCCAATAAAACCAAACAAAAAACTGAAAACACTAATAAAACTGACATTTATAAAACAATCAGACACTTCATAAAAACTTTCTAAGCTCTGCGCGACATGTCATCAAAAATGCGTAAGTTCTGGGCGCAGACGCAAATCATTTCACGCACGCATACACACACAAATGTACAGAGACACAGTGCACACACACAAACACGTGATCACCTCACAATCAAACCTGATATGAGAGGAACAATGATACATATTCGCCGCGAAGAGCGAGAAGGAGCTTTTGGTGTAGTATATGTAAGAAAATCAGATGATAAACTGCGATGATTCGTCAAGATTTGTGAGTTAAAAACTATTCAAAAATTTGCAAGTAAGGTCACAATATGTATGATTGTCTTATCTCCATTCTATTATTTTACAAAATAGGTGTATATCTGCATTTATAATTCTTAGCATGGAGCTAACAGACAGTAAACATTATTTTGATGATTTCGCTTCAGTGAAATTATTGACATTCGACGTTAAGCCAATGGGACGTGAGATCATAGTGACTACAAAGATTATAGGTTATATATCATTTTGAGTGAACTTGGTAAGCCTTTATATAAATAAACAGTTGATCTTTTGTTTGAAACGGTGAATAATCAGTCCTGTATATGTTATCTGTTATCACAAAGTATTTTATTAGAATGTAATAATGTATGCTACAAATGTTTTATAAGTTCTTTCGTAAATGCGATTGGGTGTCTAATTAGATTAAGTTGCAGGTGACAATCAAAATACCTGTTTATTACATGTTTCCATAAATAATAACATAATGTAAGCACGTTAGATAGGACTTTATATACCATCGTCGGATATGACAATTACCTCTGCCTAGGCGTAGATAATGGTTATGCAAAATTATTTAAATAAATTTAACTAAAAATAATCTAATAAACCCTTGATGCAATTCAATTATGCACTCGATTAATCTACGCCTGCTCGTCGCCAACCAATTCATCATCAGTTATTAAATGTTAATGTATTTCTTGATCTGCATATTTACGGTGGTCTGTGGCACTCCCCGTCTTTATCGCGGTACGTCAGGCGCTCGGGCACTCCATGTGATAGCCGCGGGCCGCGACCGACTGCTCACGTGGGCCCAAACACGCGCCAACATACGAAATTAAACTTTTGGAATTTCGAATTCGGAAACTTTTAAAATATTTTGACAGTGATTGTGTTTTGTTTTTTTTTATTGGGTGTCTGGATTTTGTTGTTATATTTGTGTGTGCGGACTTTTTGGTAATTAACTTTTTATGATTAAGTGACAGTGCGATGTAAAATAAGTGAATAGATTTTTTGTTACCAATTGATAAAGTTATTAACTGCAGGAGAATCGAGTATACCAATCCGCCCGGAGGTAATCACATATTGGTTAGGCAATTTCCTATACCATCAATAATAACGGGGCAAGTAAACAATAACATTATTTGATGTAAGACAGAGACACACACATATAGAAGAGTGGGACAAAAGAAAATCATCGATCTAAGAAAATAGAATTCTCATACGAAATGTAATGGCGGTACAATAATCGTGTAAAAGTTCACGATAGTTGCCCAACGTGAGGCGGTAACAATACAATAACGCCAGCCTATATAGATCTTGAACAAATCGATTTGTGTATACTTGCTGTACTGAAATTAGAGGTCCTTATAAGCTGGTCGGTTATAGCGGTCATCTCGGCTGATAGATAATGATCTGTCGATGATTTACGCCGCGTTAAACCGACAATGGCACGAGATAACCCCCAGCCGCTGTGCACAATGTGACCAATTAGAAACGCGGAACAGTCGCCACGATGACTAAAATGAACGGCATCAACCTGCCAGACATGACTGACCGAGATCTCTCCGTCGACGACATATTCAACGAGAACTTCAACTTGAAAAGAAAGAAAATACAAAACGATTACGAAGACACCAAGAAACTTAAAACAATTGAAGATTCGGTTGCCTTAAAATTCGGGAACAACAACAATGTAATCGATAAAATAGAATCGCCTCAAAACTTGAAGAGGAAAACGAAAACTTTCGCAGACAACTACGATATCGATAAGATCGTGCAATCGAACATGATAATCGATAAAGAATCGAGTAAAGTAAGACTGGAGATGAGGCAGTGTGGTAATGATTTAGAATACAAAACAAACGGACACGTTGGTAATGACTTGAACGAAGTAGGTGCTGTTTCTACAGACGGCGATGAATATACCATGAAGGGTGGTAATGATATAAGAATGGATGGCGCTGAAGATAAGATTATGAACAACAATGACGGTGATTATAGCATCAACGGGAATGATGAACATGACAATGATGTGAGTAATGTAGATATAACGTTTCCAACAGATTTGTCGGCGATTTAGACGAATATAGCCCTAACTAGCAAATAAAAAAGGACCTACTTACTTAATTCCGCCGGCTGTCACTGAAAATCAGCACTGGAGCTCTGTCTCGCATAGGGTCTTAGCATTATGCTGAGCGACGGCCGTTTTGCGTGGATGTGACGCATATTTTCCCCCAACATGTTCTTTTTTTGTGTTTGTGTTCTTTCTCTGCGTCATGTTTACCGCAAATAAACGTTTTATATCTCTTTCTTTCTTATACTATCTTCTGAAATATTACACAACTAATTACTATTCAAAAATTTGGACACCTGTTTGCGATTAACATTTAGAAGCCAATTATGTCAAACGTCTCTCAATTAAAGGTTGTCGGATGTCTATTGTCAAAGTTAGCGAGCTTCAAAAAAGCTACTTACGTATTCATTAGTTCATGCTCGACGAATTCCGTCATCAATTAAGTGAGTTGTTTTACGAGGAGAGTCTGTCCATCTGCTACAGTCACCTTTATGTCTTCAACCGTAAGTACCTATTACGCGGATCACGCAAAGGTGTGCTTACCTTTTACAATCAGTCGCTGTCGCCTCTTCAACGCTTTTGATTGCGTAAAAAATGACGAAACAATCATGGGCGCAGTGCCGTATATCGGTCATGGTGCCTCTAGGAGTCTCGTCTAATGTCCCCACTGCTGAAACACAGGCCTCCTTTCTATGAGAGGGAGTGAACTGTAGTAATCTACCACGCCGGCCCAATGCGTGTTGGTGGATGTCACGTCTTTTAATGTTTTGGTTTTAGGAAATATGCTAGTTTTCTCACGACGTTTTTCATCACCGTTTTGAGAGCGTCCTTAGAAAACTTTGGCTGTTATATATTTAGAGCAATATGTCTTGCTACTGATACCTAGAGTATAACACACAAAAAGTAGAATCCACAAATATGTTCCATAATATGTAATCTAAGTTCAAAATAAAAGCTCGAGACGACGCTCTTAACTTCATTAGAGAGATCACTGGTCATCAACTTGAACAATCCCTGACTATAAAGCCTTCAAGACGACAACCTCTTTGTTAAAATGCATTATTCTAAGCTAGACTGCACAAGACAACCTTCCTCTCAAACGAAGCAGAAATAATTCACCGAGCTCTCGTTTACATTTAAGCGTATAAAATTCTTCATGATTCGATACCGAACGCGATAAGACGCCGAAATTCCGACAATACTCGGCTAATTCCGACAATAGTCCACTAATTTCGACAATAGTCACCTAAATGCCGTTAGTGGACTACAATGGAGTTATTGAGTGGAAATAATTGCAATCTCTGTGCGGTTGATGCGGTAAAAATTATGGATGATATTCAAAAATATCCTTTTTCATCGGCATTGTTAAACTAGGATCGTGCTTCGGCTCATTTTACTACTCATGCTTTTGGATAAACTTAATATCATCCGTTTTAGACACTTTAGCATGCAAATTACAAGTATAATGCAAAATTAGATGAACTAGTTCTAGATAATCGGAACTAACTGTTCCAGCATCGTTCTGAGCGTTAGCAAGATAGGTTTTCTGTCCAACAATGCCATAATTATATTGTCAAATTAAGAAATATTTCCACATTAACGTCGCCAAGTCTTTATGTCTTTTATTGTAGATAAGAAAAGTCGTGTTGTGTCGAAAAATCTATACATAATACAATAAGTCTTAAGAGTTTATTTGTTTGTAGGTTTGCTTGTTTGAAAGCGCTAATCTCTGGAGTGCCAGTTAGATTTGAAAACATCTTATTGCGTTGATAGCTCAATTCTTGGGGATGACTTATATTTATATATACTTTATTTTAGACCACAAATATACACAAAATAATCAAACACTACAAAATATACAATGGGTGGCTATATTGACATTATGATACGACCCTTAGAAGCCAAGCGAAAAGAAAAAAAGAAAGATCGTTATGTGAAAAAGAAAGTAATAGAGCGAACGGGTAATGCCATGCCATAGGATATATTTTATCTTAAAACATGAAACTTCGTCGTCGCAGGCACAAGCTAATCATTCGATATCGTAAAGGATATAAAACTAATAGCCATAGACAAAAACCTCCAACTGTTATTCAATTTCACGCCATAAATCACATCTATGTCAGCCAGAAGTCTTGACCATATAGAGGGAGCATAGACATACCCGTCTCTTTTTTTCGTATTTGTTGCTAGCCCGCGGCAAAAACACAAAACATATTATAACCGTATTTTGATGCACTTGCCGCCGATAACATGACACGTGCTGGCACGCCCGACCTTAGCACGTGCTAGGAGGGTTATTCAATGAAATATAGGAATGTAAGAGAACTAGATTTGCTACAGCTTTTGGTACTAAAAGCTTTTTCATTATGTTATTGGAATCTGCTACAAATTCACGTATGCGGTTGAAGTAATCTGAGATGTCAGTTGCTATATGTCCTCTTCACCGTCATTACAAAATGTGGGGAGGAGGGACCAAAGTAACGCATGATTCATTTAAAAAGTGGCCTAATCGACCCATAATGTTCCCACTTTCCCACTGCTGGGACATAGGTTTCCTCTCTTCATAAGTTACGTTCGTAAGTCACGGCCCGTAGCACTAGTTTCAAATAAATATCTTCTACCATTGTGCTTTTTAAATTGGCTATTCAAGGTAATGCCTATTGTCCCATGAACCAAACCTTAATTTCACCAAAGATGATTTGATTGTTCGTCCCAATAAAGCCTGACTCAAAATTGAAATTAAGCGTTTAAGCATATTTTCATACCCACCCACAATTGTCAATGATCTATGTCAAATACACACTTCAACCATCGAAGCAGAGGAATCAAAAGTCAAAAGCTAACTGACCAAGTCAGAGGTGGCAAAACTATGTCAAAGAGGTTATAGTTCCTAAGGTTATACCTAGATGAAGTATTAGCAAATTGAACATTATGAGCTCTTAGAACTTCCAATTACTACATGCAGCCTTTATGGTTAGTAAGTGACGTTCTAAAGGGGTAATGGCAGCTTTATGTGCTATTTGTTTCGTAATCAAGGTAAGATATTTGTATTTAGATGAAATAATGCCCAACGGCAGCGGTATTTTAATACTTAAAGCTAATTTAACTAAAACTGTTAAGAAACTAAAATATGGCGCCGAAAAATTCCTTCGTATCGCTGTCGACTGGTAATGTAGCCAAGAGACTGGTGGCAATGCCACGTTTTATGGCAATACTTACCACTGACTAAGGCAAAAGCCAGCCCTTGGGTCACGGGAAGTGTCAACCAGCCGTTTGGAGATTTGACTTGAGCACTTAGACCCCACGGCCCGAGGGGTTTAACCACAAACAGCGCGAAAATATAATTACCGATAAGGTATAGGGTATGGTAGGTATTACTAGATTTGGGTGAAATATGTAGATTGGTACTGTGGAATGTTGGGAGTGTTTGACTCTTTTTCTTCGGTAGTTAAAGTAGGGTTTCGAATAGCATTACTTCTTAAACATAGCTTCACGTTTCATAAAGGTGTAGACTAATACAGGATGGAATTTTCGAAGCGTATCTGGAGGGAAAGTACTCTAAATACTGAAGACAGCAAATTTTACTCAAAGGAAACATTACTTTATTTTTAAAAAGAAATAAAATCGAGAGAGTTATGATCCTTATGATTGATCGTATCGATTGGTGCCATAAAAGTACAGGATGCTATTTTTTCAGATTTTAGTCGGCTCGATTCCCGGGCGTGACAAGCGTATTTTCAAATTTCATCAAATGCAGTTTTGTTTCTTTTTCAAATTTCATCAAATGCAGTTTTGTTTTCACCAGTTATCTACTTTAATAGAATCTATTCTGAGTTGAGTTTTCGAGTGACCATTTGTGACAAAAATGTCCTAATAAGTTTTTGGTTGCAATGGAATTTGAACTTTGTTAAGTATGACATTCAGTTTGTTGTTCCATAACTTGAAAAATATCTCAAATTAATTAAAATACTTATATCCAACTTAATTATTTTTTAATCTATACACTTTACACTTCCAATATAAAAGTTCAAAATTAGCACCTCCACGAGTATCTCTAACCTCATCAGACGCAAAAGTGCGAACTCTAGCACCTTCACAGTCTACTACATTAAGATCCAATCCATTTCGACCACGCGTCTCATTTGATATATTGTTTATAGTAGCTTTCGGAGTTCTTTAACCTTTAGCACGCGTAAATGTGTCAGGCTGGCCGGTTGACGGTAGACTTTTTGCTTTAAGAAACCAGAATACAATGAGCCTTGTTCAAGTGCGAGCGATTGATATGTCGTGTAGAAATTGTTGAAATACTGTTGCGTTTCACGGTGTTGGTGGAAGGTTCTGGGAAGTGGGATTTACATACTCACTACTGAATATATATTTACTTTTCAGAATGTGAACCTAGGTTTTTTGGTATCATTGTGGACACTGTCGGCACAGCAAAGTAGCAGAGAGGAAATGGATTTTTTTGGCATATGCCTATATGCGGTACTGTTATTTAGTAAGAATGTCTGTGCTTCTTTAAGCATCTTTCTTGTCATCCGTTTCGATAGTGTATTGTATGTGCCAATTTTGTATGAGTAGGACCTTTTTTCAATGGCTAGAGATCTTCAAAGGTTCTTCCTGAGCCATTTCTGTATCGGTTTTTGATACCTTTACAGTATTTTTTCGATGTTAAATATGTTCAATCCCTTTGGCTTCTTGGATGCTTTGTTTGTCTAAATTTGTTTCGCTATTCACTGTCTTCTCACAGCTTTAAATCTTGGGTAACATACATACATACAAATAAATAAAATTAAAGTCTATGGTTGTAATTTGAAAATAACAGCTTTTTACTACATGCATAAGAAAGTATAAACGGTACTTATAACAAAAAACAATTTTTAAAAGGTTAATCGCCAAAACGGCTGGACCGATTTTGATGAAATTTGGTAGGGGGATACTTTGAACCCTGGGGAAAGACATACGCTACTTAGTTAAGCATACCTTTTATCGACATATAACGCAGACGAAAGTAAGTAATTAATATTGGAGAGCTTTTTACGCTATCCAAGCTACAGTCACAGCCAGTTCTTTAAATATGTATATTTCTACACCCAATACTTAAATAATTATTCTAATCCCACTAAAAATAAACTCCGCATCTCTACTCCTCCCAACAGTCTTATTAACTGTATGCCGAGTGCCAACAAAAACAGATATTAAACCGAATTATAATGAATTCATATCAGATCCATTTATTAGGATAATGACATCATTACAGTCTAGACTTCGTGATAGACTGTGCGTCAGGATCTAGTTTTTTTGGCTTATTAGTCGATTCGCACAAATTTACTTGCCCGAAACGGGCGAATCGTCACTTTTAAATAATATTATATTTTCTATAGGCGACTCGTACGAAAACGTAGCGCACAGAAGTGATAAGAGTTGAATATTATAAACCGTGTACTTTTTCTTATCTTCGATGCATAAAATTCAAAATATGCCAATTCGTTTGAGTCGCCCGTAGAAAAAATAATATTATTTAAAAGTGATGATTCGCCCGCTTCGGGCGAGTAAATTCGTGCGAATCGACTAATAAGCCGTTTTTTGTTGATTGTAGTTGGACTGACAATGACATTGTATTCTTTTTTCACGTCTGCCTTAATATTGATGAATGTATTTGATAGACTAGGCACTTAGGAATATACAAGGTGTAACTTAAATAACGCACAACCTCTTAAGGGGTCATTGTACTCATCATTATGAACAACTTTTACTATGGGACCAAACCTGAAATCGCGAAAAAAAAATCAGCTGTTCCCTACATTTACGTTCGCATAACTCGTCAAAATGTAGGGAACAGCTGATTTTTTTTTCGCGATTTCAGGTTTGGTCTCATAGTAATTTGTAAAATACTTTGGGTATTTAATAGTAGCTACACGTTGATATCGGCCCTTAAAATAAAATGCAAATACACGTTGATACAGTATTAAGGAACATAACTTATAGACAATCAAATTAAGAGGGTTTATCCCTTAGAGCCATGTTGGAGATTCAAAATTGATGATTTCCGACGGACAATAAAACCAAAATGCGTTTAATTTATAGATGAGATATTGACGTCATATTATTGCGAATTTTATAATCTAGTGCATGGCTGAAAAACATTTTCAATTTTTTGTATAGTTTTCTCATCAGAACCGTTTTTATGCAAGCCTTTTTTTAAACTAGCGATCGACGGTCTAAGCAGATGCGAGATATTAGTAAAACCATATACGACAAACTTATAACAACATTATTTTATAAAAAATACTAACATTTATTAGTGCATGGCTGAAAAAAAAACACGATTACTGTAAGTTTTCATTCAAGAAAAGTATATTCAAAAGTGTCAATTGTAGCCACTTTTCGAGATATTAAACGTGTTAGTTTAGGATGAAATCTCAAATATTTATATTTTCTTTTAGACCTAGTAAATTAAGACATTTATGTTCTAAAACATGGTTTAAATATTTTTTTGATAACTTATATGTTTATTTTACTATAAATTATTTAGTATTGCTAGAGCGGCGCGCTGAGCGGTGGCGTGAATCCGCGCCGATTATATAGCAATACTAAATAATTCATAGTAAAATAAATAAATAAGTTATTAAAAAAATATTTGAACCATGTTTTAGAACATAAATGTCTTAATTTACTAGGTCTAAAAGAAAATATAAATATTTCAGATTTCATCATAAACTAACACGTTTAATATCTCGAAAAGTGGCTACAATTGACACTTTTGAATATACTTTTCTTAAATGAAAACTTACAGTAATCGTGTTTTTTTTTCAGCCATGCACTAATAAATGTTATTATTTTTTATAAAGTAATGTTGTTATAAGTATGTCGTATACGGTTTTACTAATATCTCGCATCTGCTTAGACCGTCGATCGCTAGTTTGAAAAAAGGCTTGCATAAAAACGGTTCTGATGACAAAACTATACAAAAAATTGAAAATGTTTTTCAGCCATGCACTAGATTATAAAATTTGCAATAATATGACGTCAATATCTCATCTATAAATTAAACACATTATAGTTTTATTGTCCGTCGGAAATCATCAATTTTGAATCTCCAACATGGCTCTAAGGGATGAACCCTCTTAATTCTCGTCGATGTATATTTTTAGACTGACTGTAGTTACCTATCATTCATAAAATTCGCGGTAGAGTCCATAAAGACTACGTTTCTAAGACCTTTTAGAAATTGAGGGAACTGCCATGTTGATCCGATCAGGGGAGTACTTTCAGTATTGAAAGTTCAATTTGAGATCAGAGCCTCATTGCCTTTACTTCACCAACCAATTCAACCAATTCAAATGAGGATTCGTTGACACTTCACCAGTGTTGCCAACATGACAACTAGTAAGTTTTAGCACGGACCTCGATAGGCTGGTCGCTAGTAGTACCACTTGTATGACGCCCACGCCCGCACCTCTGGCTTAGTTACGTGGTTTCACAATAGGTAGACTACTAGCTGTTTTCGATAGTAATTTTGATCATGTTAGATGTTAGCACCTTCTATCAGTAGACCAGCAGGGTATGGCATTTTGACAGCTCAACAACATTCATTGCGTTATTTACGTTGTTGAGCAGACACATTTTTCCAACATATGGAGCAATAGATTAGCAATATGCTTCAAAATTATTAAAATTGAGAGTACTAGTGTGTTACGCAATTAGGGTGCAGTTCTTGCTCGTATAGAGACTTAGAATGAAGTTAATTTTGTGTATCTGAATTGAAAACTGCAGATTTATTTTGGAGAAAGACTAGTTTTCAGTGATGCGGAGGCATGAGGTAAATTTTGTCAGAAAAGTTTTTAATATGAATGAGAATGGCTTTAAGATTAGGGTAAGAGCAAAGAAATGATGGATGGACTGTGTGAAAGATGATATGGCTAGAAAGGAGGTTACTACTGAGATGACGACTTATAGAGAAGTATGGAAGATAAAGAACATGTTGCGCCGACCGCAAATAAGGGTTTAGTGCAGGAAAATTATTCCTGAGAAACCAACGTCGTGGCATAATATGAGAATCATGATGAGTCAGCACCATTCAGAGTTTATGATGTAGGTATCTTTAATTACCATGAAGGGTGTTTGAATAATGAAAAGCTTCAGTTACTTTGCAATTCTGTGGCCTGAATATTGTCACAATGTTGTTCCGATAATAATAATAACCAGTCATAGTTAAGCTACAGGTCATAGACGAGCGGTGGCCGCCATTTTATAACAGCCGTCATGAAAATATATCATTTTCACCAGTATTTGACATTAAGATGTCAAAAGACGCTCAATATTTAAACACCCGTTACTGTGTGACCGTTCACCGCTTTCTTAGAAATCCAAAGCTTTACGGAGCAGACATTTTGAATCAAAGATGTGGCGTTATTGAGCCTTTTAAGAAAGTGATAGACATTGCGACGAATAAAGCAATCAAAGTAACGACTCGTGTGCCCAACATTGGCCCCAACATATTGGCAACACGTAGTTTCAGTAATTGCGATGATTAGACAAATCAGCGTTCTTAGAAACTGATACTTAGTTCTGCTCGAAAGTTCAATTAGGTCCAACCAGTAATGTTCAGTGTTGCCAAAAAAGAAAACGAGAAAAAACCGCAAATCTTGTTTATGCGATTTAAATTATGTTTACTGTAAACTTAATTGGGTAGTTGGGGTTTTTGTGTCTGTAAACATTATACCTTTTATTTCTATAATGTAAGAAGTGGAGTAATAAGGCTAATTGGAGATCGGATCGGATCCTTTTCGTGAAGAAACGGATAGGACATGACTTGGCAGGTTTTAAAACTTAGTGCTCTTACACAAGAGCGAAATGCGTTGACGACAAAGGCAACTGCATCCATCGACGCGACGACGACAACGTGTCGTTCGTGTATTACAGTACGGTGCTAAAATACACGAGCGGCATGTTGTCGATGGCTGCCGCCAACACACGTTCACGGCTGCTTCTAACACGCGTCGACGGTTGCAGTTGCCTCTGTCTGTCGACGTGTGTCACTCGTGCACACAGGTTTATACAGCGTTGCAACGTTGATACTGTAATTCGAAAATATATGCAGGTGTTTCACTATAATTTCCAACAGTCAGGAAGAAAGTTAAAATCTGTCTAATTGACAAACCACAACTTCGATTTTGAAAAGACCCTCTCGCGCTTCCAAGTCCGCAATTCAACACACATGGAATCAAAAGAAAGACACTAGTTTTATTTCGTTTATTCCTTTGGTTTCCTAAAATGAAGGGTATCCATGGTTCCCGTCTTCAGACCCAATATTTTGTAACAATATTTTGATCTACCAGTGTCCGAGGAGTTACGTGCGTTTTTCTCCATAGGTACCTACTACGTTTTGGAATGGGTAACTAGTTTCATCTTTCTGTCTGACCGACCCGTTGACAGTTTAAAAGTGCCTGTGATTGGTTTCATCATCAGCTTAAAGCAGTCCACTGCTAGACATAGACATCTCCAATTGCAAGCCATTTAGCTCGATTCTTGGCAACTCTCATTTAGTTGCCACCAGCCAACCTGCAAAGATTGTCGCTTCATTTAGCCTGAGGGCGTCCCCTTACGTTTTCCATAATTGTTTTATTTAACTAAAACGTAAAAGATTCTGCAATTCGATATCTATGACGTCATAGAAACTTCTCAAACAAATGACAAACGTCATCATTCTTAGGACAGTGAACTCCGTCGTTTTCTAGGTGAGTGAATGATGAGTTTCATAGTAGTTTGTAGTGGTTACCGCAGGCCGTCCGAGCGGTCAACAATAACATACCTTTCGAACACACCTATTGTGTTTTTCTATCGACTTAATAGATATGCAGTATACAGATGAGTTGCAGAAGTATTGATTAAGATAAGGTATTAGCTAAAACCACGTAGAACCTCAAGAAAAGCGCTTCTTTCAAATCATAAAATTCGTCTGAAATTAAAAGAATAATATAATGGTGTGTGCTTACCATAAGAACTGAAAACATACGACTGGGGCCGAGTAGGATATAACGCGATTCAGCATCACCGACCGACTGGTGCCGAGTATATCCGATTCAGCGTCACCGACCTGAGCGTGACGGTTTAGTTTAGTTCACTATTCAGAAAGAGCGCAAACTGCGCCTAAAGAAGTTTACACCTAAAAACTAACACCAAATATACTCTTCAAATCTGCTTTAAACGATGAACTTTCTGGGGAAGAACTATTGTTCAGAAAACGGGATAACCTCTTGTCCAAACTTCAACAATCTTGTCCAAACTACAAATTCAAATTTTCCAAAGTAGCGCTAAACCAAAAAGGCTGAATACAAAGTCTGCTACTAAATAAAATGACAGCTGTCACTCCAACGTCAATCTGTCAAACGATTGGGATCTTCACGCGCCATGCATCGTTAGCAATGGTCGCGTTTTTTTTTATTGTTTTTAGATAAATAGGTGATAGCCGATAACAAATACATTAAGCTATTAGAACCTACTTGGAGGCTGTCATGGGTACTTTTTTAGTATGTGGACTGGCAGGTGAGACGGCATAGGAACCGCTACTGTATCTCGAAGAAAAATAATAAAAACAATACGAAGTTAAAAAGGGCTCTATCAGTACCAAGATATCCGACTGTATTTAGGCAGGAACCTAGCTCAGTATATAGAATAGGAAACCAAGTATATATTCTGTCTGATCAGCTATGCTTAATAACTCACTATTTACTTACTGTACTCAAGTAGGAGTCTGAAATAATACCAAGAATTTATTTTTGACACTAGCTCTGATCACTAACATTTTATACACATTTTCTCACTACTGCAAGGTCACTGCTAAAGAGAAGGGATTTACCTTTCTTTGACAGTAAGTTCTACCATCAACAAAGTGCCTATCGCCACTTTCTGTCGATACAGACCTAACCTACTCCTCTCAACTCATACTGCGTCATACTAGCACTCCCAACTTTTCGAATACAAGCTTCTACCAAATACATTATTTCTATATTACGTTCTTGACATTATAAAGTAAAAAACACCCAGCGATTGCCGTGCGAGAATCGCGCGACTGTTGTCCGATTTATAATTTATGTTCCACCCACGCGCTGTCTGCGATGCAGTAGGTTTATTTCATTACGAACGCGATATTCTGTCATATCGATTAATCAAATCGATTGGAAAAAATCGCACGTTGTATTTAATGCAATTGTTTGAACTGGTGGCCTTAGGATCATCTGCATTCAATATGTAGCTATTCAGTACCTAATGTCTGTTTGTTTTTCATGGTAAATACTGCTTTGAGAATAACGCCTACGTGCTCAGAAACGGTATGGCGAATACCTTTTTATAGGGCTATAAGCGATGGACTTTTATAGATCTGTACATAAGGTATTCGCCAATTGGAGGATACCCCAAGAGGATGGATGTAGTTTGACTTTACCTAAAGACTTTCTCTTATTAATGCCTTATTCCAACTACCTACAGCACATTTGGTTATATCGGCACAACAATAGGTCCAACCAGTCTTACCTAGGGGTATCGTATTACCCAGTAACTGGGTTGTGGAGGTCAGATAGGCAGTCGCTCCACGTAAAATACTGGTATTCAGCTGCATCCGGTTAGACTGGAAGCCGACCTCAGCATAGTTGGGAAAAGGCTAAGCAGATGATGAACAACACTTTGCTAAATGCATGCAAAAAAACAGTCCAATTGCCAAAAACAGCTAATTAATTCAAACGAGGTAAATAACTGTTCATCACAACCGTCTCACATGAACGATTTCACATCGACTAGTTGAACAAGTTTGTCAATTTTCTAAAAAGACATGATATTTGTTAATTGTAATACTACAGTATC
Source organism: Eremobia ochroleuca (assembly GCA_949629135.1). Lineage (NCBI taxonomy): Eukaryota > Metazoa > Arthropoda > Insecta > Lepidoptera > Noctuidae > Eremobia > Eremobia ochroleuca. The sequence goes on along the minus strand of OX451407.1, from coordinate 11,146,063 downwards.
CTGTTTGCTAAAGAAGTCGCTCGGTTGCAAGTTTTGTCATTAACTAAATTAATTGACAGATCAGTGAAAAGATACTGTTATTGCGTCATTGTGTCGGTTTATGCTTATTAGGTAACTAAACTTTAATTTGAGATGTTAATTTAAACTGGGTCATTAGCATTTTAAGATGCTGGCCAAACTTAGGACACCGTAAAACGCTCTGTAGTCTGTCGCACAGTTAGGTGAATTGGTACATATTACAAGCTAGAAAAGAATTGAGTGTATACTCCAAAGAAAAGACTTATTCAAAAATATTTCTTATTTAGCACTTTAAAATATGGCCGACAGGTGTCTCGTTGAGAAATGCGGACAATGGTTCGTATCGCTCTTTTTTGGAGAACCAGTTATAATGGTAGCTGTTTCCTCATGCTATAACTCAGTTTGGACTCTATCAGCGCATAGTATACCATTTTTAAATGTTTTATGCGCACTTCATCCCTCAGACTTCTTAAAGCATAACAAGCAGACGATAGACGAATCCAGTGCTGCTAATTCTTTCTTCCAATTGAACAATTCATCAATATCAATACCTAAAACCTTGACTTCCCTAACAATCTCAACTTTAACTTTGATAAGTTCAATGTCCATATTGTCCTTGTTACGTGCAGTAGTTTTAAATAACATAATATCGGGTTTAGTTGTATCACTTCACTACATAGTATAAAACAAAGTCACTTCCCTGTCTGTCTGTCCCTATATATGCTTAGATCTATAAAACTACGCAACGGATTTTGATGCGGTTTTTTTTAATAGATAGAGTGATTCAAGAGGAAGGTTTATATCTATAATACATGCATAATATAGTAGACAAACACTGATAATTTTAGAGGTTTCTAATGTGATGTCGTAAATAAACACATTTTTTTGCGCTTACATTGTAAACGCTGGCTGAACCCGTCGAGATAGATCAAAATAATGTACTACAGTATTATACACCTTAAAAAGGTCTATAAAAAAGTCCGCGATGGTATATGTCTATCTCTTAGGGATAACCCACAATAACCATTTTTTATTGTATACTTTTTACGAGAAATAGTGGCTCTAAAATTATCAGTTTCTCCATTGCACCCGTGCAAAGCCGGGGCGGGTCGCTAGTTTATTATAAGCTTATTGGCATTCGCACTTAGCGAAAGCACTAGGGGTGAAGGGCGGGCGTTTTGGGGGACTGTCTTTTGTAATTTTGACGTTCGTAAAGTGCTGATTCTCAGCCTAGTTTGAATAAATTACTTTTGATTTTGATTTTAATTCAACCAAGAATGTAAGGCCTCTAGAGCTGCAGTCACCTTAATAGTTAGGTCTTGAAAGCCAGTCCTTAGGTCACAGAAATTGCAGGAATATTTTTTGCTTCAGGCTATTTACTTAGGGACTTTCAGCAAACTCAAACTCAAGCAAGTTTTACTAACAATCTTGTTTGACTCTTGGTTACTCCAATAAAGAAAAATTCTCTTCTCTCTATTCTATTTCAATTGAACTATTTACAGGCACTTTCCTGTCAAGAAGTCGGTCAGTCAGAAAATATGAAGCTTGCCCATTCCAAAGCGTACTAGCTAACAATGGAGAAGAACGGGCAAGAAACTCCATGGACACTCTTTTAAATTATATTTTTTACAAAAATATTAGTTAAATCATTAATGTTGAATTTGTAATTACCTATATGTGAGAACGACGTAAAAAAGACGCACTCGTTAAAAGCGTCCCGAGTACAGCAAATAGTAACAAAACAACAATTCTAAAATAAAATATTTAAAAATAAACCGAGGCAGCCCAGTGATGACCAGCTCCAACTGACGGCGCCCGTTCACGAACATGACGCATGGATTAGCACCATTCAGCTCAACCATTTTGAAGGGAGCTAAATGATCCAACACACATGCTACCACCGTCAGCAAGACATTTGAGTGAGCATGACATAGGTACTATCAGCCGCCGGGGCACATTCAAGTCAAAAAAAGACCTATTACCCGGTAAAAAGTGAAGTGAGCACTTATAGTGTTAATCCCTAGCATTAGGAATTAAAGAAAAAGAAAGAAAGAAAATACATTTATTTAGCACAGACTGTAAGACACACAGTACACCTGAGACATAACGCACCCACGGTGCAATAACGTCACTTATGCAAGTGATGTAATATTTCAGGAGAAGCGTTTAAAAATTCGCCATCCTATTATAATGTTCTTCTTCCTCTTCTTGACTAAAGAAATTAACTGGTAATAAACTACAACTTTGAACTTCATATTAAAGTTAAAGCGAACATCTCACAATTTTGTAATAAAATAATATAAACGTTTAACGTTTACAACCCTCCCAAATTGCATAAGTGACGTTATTGCACCGTAGGTGCGATAATATATCAGATAAAAACAAATAAAAATCAAATAACAAAGTGAATGACAGCTCACTTCACCTAAGTTCTCACGGTGAGATTTTTACAGAATAGCACTGCTCTGCTATAAACTTATACAATACAAAGGAAATTGAGTTTATACAATGTAAAGATAGTCTTACAATTACTATAATCGTATTTTCAAGTGTTTATCAATTGGTTTTGGTTATGGAGCAGGAAAATACTAAAGTAATAATTTTAGGCCACAATATTTTTAGGTTAAGTAGGCAAGTATGGAAACAGAAACGGTGGCTTTCAAAACGGTGATGAAAAACATCGTGAGGAAACTGGCATATCCTAGAACCAAAAATTCAAAGACATGTGACATCTACCACCCCGCACTGGGACCGCGTGGCGGATTACGGGCCACTCCATCTCACAGAGAGGTGGCATGTATCCCAGCGGTGGGAACATTATAGGCAGATTATTCGTATGCTCTTTATTTGAGCGACTTTCGGCTAATTCAATACTTTTAACCCTTCGAACGCAGGTCTGCGCTCCAATTTTTAAAAGCTTCAAACGTTTTACTCAAAAAAATAATTTTATTAGTTTTTTCGAAAAAACAAACAAATTAATATAAATATGTACTTAGGTGTTTTTTCGAAAAAAAGTAATAAAATCGCGCAGATCGTTCCGAATTTGGAGCGCAGACCTGCGTTAGGTTAGGTTATACGAAAGGTTAAGCAACAATATTTTCAGAATGTTTGTATAGACGTGTTACCTAATACTAAAGTATGTAGTTACAATAATTAATGTCCAAATAAAAAACCTCACGTAACAATTAGTCATCAAGGAAAAAGTTGCGATAAACTTTTTAACGCTTTCAACGTCAGCCATACAGAAGGCGACAGGTGTTCAATGAGTCAGAGCTAAATAGTTGCTGCTAAATATTTCACAGTTACTTTGTCTATAGGCACCTCACAGAGTTTTCCTGTGCTTAAACTCAGATTTTTAATTTACTAGACCAAAATGACAAGAATATGTCGATCGCAGCTGTCATTTTGTTCTGGCAAAACTAAAATCTGAGTTAACATGCCTGCCACAGCTAGACTATGTTTTCTTGATCAACACGTATCTACACACAGGTATCACTATCACTACATAGTATAAAACAAAGTCGCTTCCCTGTCTGTCTGTCCCTATATATGCTTAGATCTTTAAAACTCCGAAACGGATTTTGTTGCGGTTTTTTTTAATAGATAGAGTGATTCAAGAGGAAGGTTTATATGTATAATACATGCATATTATAGTAGAGAAACACTGATAATTTTAGAGGTTTCTAATGTGATGTCGTAAATAAACACATTTTTTTGCGCTCACATTGTAAATGCTGGCTGAACCATTCGAGATAGATCAAAATAATGTACTACAGTATTGTACACCTTAAAAAGTTCTACAAAAAAGTCCGCGACGATATATGTCTATATCTTAGGGATAACCCACAATAACCATTTTTTATCCTATACTTTTTACGAGAAATAATGGCTCTAAAATTATCAGTGTTTCTCTACTATATTATGCATGTATTATACATATAAACCTTCCTCTTGAATCACTCTTATCTATAAAAAAAAAACCGCATCAAAATCCGTAGCGTAGTTTTCAAGATCTAAGCATACATAGAGACAGACAGACAGCGGGAAGCGACTTGGTTTTATACTATGTAGTGATCAGCATTGCACCCGTGCGAAGCCGGGGCGGGTCGCTAGTGTAGTTTAAAACAAAGTTGCTTTTGGTGTCTGTCTCTGTGACCGCTTAGATCTTCTAGACTTCAGAATGGATTTTAATGCGTTTTTCACCTTCATTTAGAGCATTTATAAAGTATAAAACATTATTATTTAACGTAAAGACTGCACAAAAATCTCGATGCTTTGTTACACATGTCGCGATTGCTCACGTGAGCAGGGACAGGTCGCTAGCCTGTAATAAAATACCTATGACCGCACAACATCCAAAGTTTCCACAGACTTGATTAAATTCGGATAACAGTTTGGCTTCGACGTGATTACGACGTGATACTAAAAGCTTCTGACAAATCCGTTTGCAAATTCCAGTTTAAGATAACAGTTAATTTAAAAACCGGAAATGCTTCGCACATCACCATCAATAAACATTTACTAACATCCAATTTGGACCCCTAAAACAGAACTATAAATTATCATAGCCAATACACAATACCACTCTAAATCCTGTACATATAATTCAAGAGACTCGTTAGACCTGTGATCGCAATTGCTACTGCGGAACATGCGGTCCTGGGTTCGACTTCCGGGATAGAAAAAGTATTATTGGGTTTTTCCACCTGGAACTTTTCTGTCTAGTTTCTGAGCGGTAGTCAGTGGTCACTTACTTACAGGTCGCTGGTCCAACTCTAGTAATGCCAATCTAGCTTCATACAGGTCACTTTTCGAACTCTATTAATACCAATCTAGTTTCATACAGGTCACTGGTCCAACTCTAGTAATACCAATCTAGCTTCATACAAGTCACTGGTCCAAGTCTAGTAATACCAATCTAGCTTCGTACAGGTCACTGGTCCAACTCTAGTAATACCAATCTAGCTTCGTACAGGTCACTGGTCCAACTCCAGTAATACCAATCTAGCTTCATACAGGTCACTGGTCCAACTCTAGTAATACCAATCTAGCTTCATACAGGTCACTGGTCCAACTCTAGTAATACCGATTTAGCTTCATATAGGTCATTGATCCAACTCTAGTAATACCAATCTAGCTTCATACAGGTCACTGGTCCAACTCTAGTAATACCGATTTAGCTTCATATAGGTCATTGATCCAACTCTAGTAATACCAATCTAGCTTCGTACAGGTCACTGGTCCAACTCTAGTAATACCAATCTAGCTTCTTCCTCAGCTGATCAATTACGTAACTCTCAAATTTATCGCCTCTTAAATAAATCAAGCGCTGTAAATCTAATCGCGTCGCATTGTTTGTCGGTCTGTTTGTCACACCAGCTTTATCATTTAATTGGCACCAACCACGCCGTGGCGTAATTGCCACGACCTTTAACGAAGACTTTGGACTTGAGAACATTTTTTAAAAGTTGACGAGAAAAGGTGTCGAGAAAAGGTGTCTTGTCATTTATTCAAACCAGGCTGAGAATCAGCTCGTCAAAATTACATAAGACAGTCCCACAAAACTCCCGCCCTTCAACACTTCCTAGTGCTTTAGAGTTTAGCTAGAAAGAAGAAGTGGCGCATCAAACTCCCTAACATCACAGCTGTTAGTTCAGTTAGAACTTAGATTATAGTAATGACAGGATAGGACCTTTAAGTACGACGATGCCAATATTTTGGTAGATTTTCTGTATTGATGAAAAAATTACTTGGAAAAGGTATGTGTCAGATTTATTAATTATTTTTGTTTTAATAGCATAGATCCAAACCCAAAGTAGGTGTCTGAGTATTACATGGAGATAAACAAATCTTTTAGAAAATTGTTCTGAGCTCGAATAATCGATTTAGAGCAACGTGACTTAGTTTGTATCTTTAATAAAATTTAGTTTAAGTAATAATAAAATTTAAAAACATTAGGTAAACATAAAATTTAAAGACAAAACTAAATTTTAAATAAAATTTTATTTTGTCACTGTCACGAATTATCGTCCCACGTCTCAACTGTCAGTGGTGGCTCGGTGGCACCTCGTACAAATTTCGACAGTCGTTACGTATTCCTCATACATACATACAAGCCATACTTGTTCATACTTATAGAAAGTTGCTCCCAAATCAGCCCGCTTGTCAACATTACTCAATACACAAACCGAGATAGATTACAATCAGGAAACTGGATGTCACATGCAATTTCATCTTTATTTCGATTGACGTAGAGATCATAAGAGATTTTATCGCATGGAGAATAAGTTTGTCGTATAAACCTTTGATTGGGTCACTCGCAGTTTTTTAGTATTTGATTTGAATATAATGTAGTGCACAATAAGATTGAAGGCGACGATTAGATTTTTGATTTTATTAATTTTTTGTCTAATATTTTTTTGTCTTAATTTGTAAGGCGTGGGGTAGATTTAATAGTAAAATAGTCATGTCTTGATAGTCTACTCTCCATAACAAAAGAAAAACACGGGATGTAAATCCAGTACCCTACTAGCGGAACTCACGATCAACTGTCACAATCTGAATGATTTTGAAGTATATTGCCAATCCATTGCTTCATATGTTCAAAAATTTGTCTGCTCAAAAATGTAAATAACGCAATGAATGTTGTTGAACTGTCAAAATGAAAGCCATTGCTACTGTTAGTGTGTTACACAATTTCCTTGCTGCCCTGAATCAATGGAAAGGCTGATGTTGATGCTATAGGCATAATATGCAGAGAGCTTTTTAAAAGTTCTGCAAATCATAAACTGTGACGAGCTGATAATCTTTCAGTCTTCAACCATAACACAGCAGACTGTTATTACTCCATTTAGCTGTAAGTTTTCCTAAAAAATAAATAAATAAATAAAGTCAAATAATAAATAGGCACATAAAAGGCACTTTTAAACGTCAAAATTAAAAAAAAAAAAAACAGAAGGAATTGATTCTAGTTGCCTTCCAAAAGATAGTTTCGTACAACAGAATGGAAGACATCATGAATGCATAATTGACACATCCAAAGATATTTCTCCCATCATGTGTCTACACGAAAGTGATAATTCAACGCTAGTCCTAATGTCTAAGCCACATTCCGTTGCGCAGGCTTGCCCACGCATAGCCATCAGAATCAGCTGACCACAATGGGCGGGCGCGCGGAATCAATCATGCACTTCCACGAACATAACGGTCACCAGTGCTCGCCGCGCGCCTTTTTACTTTCTTTATTGCGTTCCTTTTTCGAAATTTCGTAATTAAGACCTTTTTTGTGAAACGAAAAATATTCTGTTAAGAACGCGCTTTATTTCGTCGCGGGTTGATTTACCGCGTTACTTCCATCGTGCCCTTTTGCTGTATGAGTATTTTAATTACATAATTTACGAAATAGGTTGCGTTTTCGGGTTATATTCTGTTTTGTTGCAATATTTGAAATATATACAGCGTGTAACGAAAGGGGGGTATCAACCCTGAAGGAGGTGAATGTGCTCATGAAACTCAACAACTTTACTCAAAGAACATAGGTCGAAATATGAAAAAAAAATTTGGCCCTCCCTTACAAAACTGACTACCAGCTGATTGATTTACTATGGGAGGGCCAAATTTTTTTTTCATATTTCGACCTATGTTCTTTGGGGAAAGTTGTTGAGTTTCATGAGCACATTCACCTCCTTCAGGGTTGATACCCCCTTTCCGTTACACCCTGTATATATATATATATTTGATTTCTTTTTTCATCATCAGCCTAGCATTTTCACAAATATGTTGGGGTGGGCTTCCAGTCTAACCGGATGCAGCTGAAAAGAATCTCAGGTCAGATAGACCATCACTTTATGTAAAATACTAGTATATTTTACATGGAGCGACTGCCTATCTGACCTCCGCAACCCAGTTGCTACTTTATTTAAAACAAAAAAAAAAAACTGTTATTCAAAATACCTATCTCCCTCTGACTATCTATCATGATACAGAAGATCTGTAACCCTGTTTCGGAGTTTGAAAAACTCATCTTCAACATGCAGGTATTTCCTTTTCATGAAATAGTTTTCCTTCTCGGCCACTTTTGAATAAACAAACATTTTCCTCAAGAACACTAGAAAGCCAATCCTCGTACTAAAAAGACTTGCAAATTCAAGTCGCAATCTCATCTCAGCGACAATCAATGTCAAAAATGTAGGTAAATTAAAGATTTTCTGACAGATTGAGAATGCGAAAATTCTTCAAAATACGGAATTGCCCCTCTGATAGCCTGAAAGCTTTGTCACAGATTATTTGAGCTTTGCGCTGACACCTACTACGACTATGAAGGCTCAAAACTTCTTACATTAGGTATTCAAAATGGTCCTCTGAATCAGCGAAAAAATCTAAACAACACATAAAAAACGAAAGCTACTCCATTACTTTTGTCATTATAATTTATTTGCCACTACTCAATAATAATTATTGTATTTTTTTTTCACTTGCAACCTTTTTATATGCTTTATTCGAAAATCGAAAGAACAAATTCGAATTAGGAAGGTCATTAGACAAACAGAATCCATATTTCCGACTGAGAGGCTGGCAACATTCGGCACCCCGCCATCT